>PVKN010005473.1:0-20405 GCA_004027915.1 Capromys pilorides | reverse complement strand
AGGGAAGAAGCTGGGCTGTATCTTTTTTTTGGGGGGGGGTGGTGGCAGAGATGTTTTCAGACAGGATCTCAGGTAGTTCAGGGTGGCCCTGAGCTCATCCAGTAGCCCAGGATGACCTCTGCCTCATGGTGATCTTCCTGCCTCCGCTGCCTCAGTGCTGGGATTACAGGCAAGCGCCAGCATGCCTGGCTTGGGCTGTTTTTTATATAGTGCCTATTCTGTGCCAGGCGTGGTACCCAGTGAGCCCTGAGGGCGCCTCTGGGAGATCAAGCTGCTCTGTTATTTGGAAGCTGAGGAAACTGAGTCACAGCAGACAGCAGTCCTGGTCGCAGGGCCATGAGTGGCCGCCAAGCTCTGAGTCGGGCAGTCTGGCTCCCGGGTTCCTCCTTAATAAATATTTGCTGAGCGTGGTGGGACGGGACTGGCCTCGGGCCGTTATCTCGTTCCCAGCGTTCTGGGAGGGCTGACCCCAGCTGTCCACTGCCGCACCCTGGCCCTTGCTGACCTCGGGGTGACCCAGGTTCCCCTCGCGGTCCCTGTATCCTGCAGGAAGGTCTCGGTCTCTCCCCCTCTCCCTCTGTCGCTCTCTGAGGTCTCTCTGCAGCGCTGCTGAGAGTCCAACCCGGGGTACACGCATGCCAAGGCCATGCTTCCGTGCAGAGCTGCGCGCTAGCCCTTCCTTGGAACTCTTTTTTGTCCCCTGAGGCCGCAGTGAGCTGTTAAGAGCTCTTCTGGCCTGGCCTGGCCCCTCTCTGACTGTTGTGCGGCTTTGCTGAGTGTGTTGGCGCATGCCTGTCATCCCAGCCTTGGGAGGCTGGGGCAGGAGGATCACTGTGAGTTCAAGGCCAGCATGGGCTACACAGTGAGACCCAGTCTCAAAGATGAGCAAATGAACAGCTCTGGGGCTCGTTCTGCCAGGAGTTGGTGAGTCAGCAAAGTGAAGGTGGGCCCAGGTGGCCCTGGAGAGCGGGGCCTGCGTCCTGGAGGTCCTGGTGCAGCCGCCTCTGCCTCTCACAGTCGGGGGGCACTGGCAGGCGAGACAGGCTCTACGTGAGCTGAAGGAGGGGGCACCCGACGTTCCCAGCATCTGCCTGGCCTGGGAGGCTGCTGGGTCTGAAGCCAGCCAGGATCTGGGAGGCACCCCAAGCCCCCAGGCCCGCTCTGGGGACCGAGTCAGATAACGAAAACACTGCCTCCGGAGCTGTGGCTGAGAAAGCTGCTTATTTACAGCCCAGCCGCCCTGTGGGGCTGGCAGCCTCCCATCCAGCGCTTCCAGGCAAGCCCTAATTAATCTCGATGCCCCTGAGACACGGAGGAGCCACATACCCATCTGCTGCTGGAGCCAGCCCGGCCCAGTCCCCACCATGTGGCCTCCCCAGGGCCTCTCTGGTCCCACTCCTGCTTGGTTGGTTCCCAGCGAGATTTCTTGGCCTGGGTGGGATTGGATCCCGCCCCGGAAAGCTCTTCCTGACCTGTCTTGGTGCTCCTGAGAAGGGGCTGTGTGAGGGTTTGACCCTGGCTGAGGTGGGGGTGGACCCTGGGAGGGCTGCGTCCCACTGACCCGTGTCCCTGCCGCCTCCCTCAGATGTGGACCTGAGCGGCTGTGTGGGGTCAGGGCTGTCCAGTGCCTATGGTGGCGCAGTGTAATTTCCAGCACTCTGGGAAGCTGAGACAGGAGCATCTTGAGTTTAATCCCAGGCCATTTACTGTCTTACTGAGATCCTATCTCAGAAAATATGGAGAGGTAGGGAGGAGTCTGGTTACTAGGAAAGGTCTGGGTTCCATCCCCAATATTGGATTTTTTTTTTCTTTTTTTTGGCAGACTGGGGTTCAAACTCACAACCTTGCACTTACAAGGCAGGCACTTGTGCCACGGAGCTATCTCCCAAGCCTTCCAATACGTAATTAAAAAAAAATTCAAAATGTAGACTAGCACAAGGTACTGAGTTCGATCCCAGTACCTCAAAAAAAAAAAAAGTAGGCTCTGAGGGAAAAGAACAGATTTTCAAGGGGCTGGGGAGATAGCTCTGTGACACAAGTGCCTGCCTGGCAAGTGCAAGGTCATGAGTTTGAACCTCAGTCCCACAAAAAAAAAAAAAAAAAAAAAAAAAACAGACTTTCATAAGTCAAGGTGGCATTTTTTTCTTGTTTTTTAAAATATTTTTGAGACAAGATCTTGCTGTGTGGTCCAGACTGGCTTTGAACTTGGGGCCCTCCTGCCTCAGCCTGCTGAGAAGCTGGGACTGCAGGCCTGCTGAAAGTGGTCTTTTCAAGAGGGATGGCCTCCTCTCCCTCAGAGCCTCCTCTCCTTGGTGGTCTTTCTCCCTGGCGACCAATAGCAGGGGGAAGCCACAGGGAGCTGCCTTAGAGGGGACTTGGGGGAGAGGGAATGAAAATAGACTTGGTGTTCTTTTTCTTTTTTTTTTTTAAGAGCCCCGTATAGATTTAAAGTCCTTTTGTTAATTTAGGAACATAAAACTGTGTGATATATAGCTTGGTTTGCTCGTAAAATTACTAAGTGTGGCATATTTAGAACTGGGAAAGCTTGGGGTAAAAGGGAAAAGGCAGCTAGTGTTTTTTATAAGTCTTTAGGGGGAAATGGATTTTTCCGCTTCCCCTGCTGATGCCAAGCCCTCCGCAGCTCTGCCCAGCCTGGTGGTAATGCCCATCCCAGCAGAGTGGCACGGGGCCTGCTCCCCTCCCCCACCGCACCCCGCCCTGGAGAGGTGGGAAGTGCCACTGCCCAGCCTGGACCACTGCCCGCCTGGTATTCCTAAGGGCCTGTCCTAAGGGTCTGCAGGTCAGGAAGTCACCAAACTTGGGCCTCGGGTGGGACCTCCCTCCCCTTCTCTGGGTGTGATGGGTTTTTAGGGTCCGCTTCTAGGCAGTCCCAGGTGAGACCCTGCCCTGTCCACCTGGTGGCATTTGACCTAGTTCCACCTTCTGGGGCCACAGAACAAGTCGAAGCCCAACCCCCCAGCCCTCCTACGTCATTCCAGACTCCAGGAGCTGGGGCAAGGCCTGCCCTGCGTGCTGGACCATGGTAACAAGGCGTGTGCCTTCTCCCAGGTAGCTTCACTCTGGACTTAGCTGGGAACATCGATAGAGGAAATCTGGGAGGGCTCCCTGGAGGAAGTGGCCCTCGTGGCCAGTCTGGGAAGAGTGGAGCTCAGGGTTTGAGGCATCATTCAAAATAGTGGGTTGAGGTCATTGTAGGTCATTGCAGAGCCAGTGCTGGGGGTAGGGCCTGGGCAGTTGCAGATGCCCAGGCTCGTGCAGGATTCTCCAGGTGTTCAGAAGGGGCAGTGATTTGGTTTGCGGTGGAGGAGGTTGTACCCCAGGCCCTAGTTGGGAGGTGACCCTAGCCAGGGTCTCTACTCTGCCTGCTCCTTGCCAGCCCCCTCTTTGGCTTGTGGGCTTTGAGTGTGTCCTCTCCCAAGGGGGTCCGGACCGACTGCACAGCACCTTCCGGGTGGTGTGGCTGTGGGCATGGGGTGCCCTCTGTGCATGTCCCTGGGTCTCCAGAGGGACCAGGCTGGCCGGGCTCTTGGACAGCAGCTCCAGTGTGTCCCTGGCCAAGGTAAGCTCCTGGGGACCCAGCATGGGAGAAGAGAGGTTTGTCCAGCGCACAGGGTCCCATCCTCTGCTGCCGCCACCACCACCACAGGGATGGTCTCGGAGCTGGTGACTGGTGTCGGTGGACCCAGCCTCTGTTCATCACATTCCTCATGCCAGGCATGGCCGGGGGCCTGTGAGACCCAGCCAGGAAGGGTCACGGCCTGTGAATTGGTGGGGAGCTTCTGTGCTGCCAGCCCTGGAGAGAACGGAGGCGTGTGGGAGCCATGGGCCCTGGGGAGGGAGACCCCGGGAGAGACCGGCCAAGTATGTGCTGAGGTCCGAGGCCTGGACCGTGCACGGGCATGAGGCTGACAGGGTATGAGGTAGAGGGGAGTGACGGGGTGCACGGGGGCCCAGCCTGTCCCTCTGGGGCTCAGGGCGTGGACCTGTGGTGGCCGCCCTGACCCCAGGGCAGAGCACAGGTGACCTGATGGGCCACCGTGGGGGCCATGTGAGGCCGACCTTGGGCTGGAGGCCCTGCCAGCAGTCCTGGGCTATGGTCTGGAAGTGGGGTTCCTGTGCTGTTAGGGACCCAGAATCCCCAGCAGGACCTGGGTGGCGGGAGCCACCTGTGTGTCCCTGAGACCTCAGGCTCTTCCAGTGCCACATGCGTGGAGCTTCAGCTTCAAAACAGGCATGGCGGGGTGAGACAGCCACGTAGGCCCCAGGAGGAGCTGGGTGGTGACCGTGGGGCCGCCGAGGGGACGGGCGAGGTGCCTTGCTGGCTTGGCCGTGCGTGTGGGCAGTTCCTTGACCTCTGTGGCCTCCTGTTTCCCTGCTGCTCCTCGGCCAGGCCGGGGAGTGTGTGCTGAATGGGCTTGTGGCAGGGGCTGTGGACCCCCAGCCGTGGTTTTGCTGTGGCCACACACACAGACTGGGAGCAGACAGCCCTGCCCAGGCCGCCAGGGCCCTGGCTGAGCAGCTCAGATGCCCAGGGTGGCTGCCAAGGTCGCCAGATGCCAGGAGCCCAAGCAGGAAGGTGCAGATTGGTGTTGCCCTCTCTGGAGAACACCCCCCATGCCCCCTACTCAGTCACGACTTGGCCCCTGGGCCCTGGAGGGGCTCTGTGGCGCTGCTGCTGGTGAGCGGCAGACAGCACCAGGCTGGGCCCTCAGCTCTCCTGGAACTGGTGCCCCCGCCCACCCCACTGTCACTCTTGTCCTGTAATTCGTTTAGGATTAGCTCGCAGGCCGCCCTCTGTTGTCTTGGTAACTGTGTCAACCGTTTGCAGGCTTCTGTGATTATCTCGGAGAGGAAGGGGGGGTGCACGGGATAGAAAAGGAGGGCGGGCGCTCCGCCGAGGGGTGCAGCCAAGGAGGGCTCATCCCAGCCAGCACCTGTTGCCCCACTCTCCGCATCAGCAGGTGGGAGCTGGGGGCACAGGGGGCACCTCCCGAGTCCCCTCACTGCCATGCCCAGGGGTTGGTGCTGGCTGCTGGCCAGGGCCCTGTGGCTCTGTGGTTCCCTTGTGTGTCTAGTGGTGACATGGGGCCTTGCCTCTTGCCCCTGGCTTACAAGAGGACACACTGCCCAGACGCAGTGGCAGAGACCCCTGCCCTGGGCAGCAGCAGGACACCCTAGGTGAGCAGGAAGCAGGCGGGAGGCATCGGATTGGCCCAGAAGCTGGCCTCCCGGGGGTGGGGGGCCTCCATCTCTGCCAGGGCTGCTCCTGAAGGTTTTGAGCAGTGCCTGAGCCGAGAGATGTAGCGGTAGTTGGGGGGCTCCTGGCTGCAGGGAGCCCTGGCTTCGTGGGCCTCGAGAAAGTGGAGTGAATCGTGTGGGCATCTATGAAAACAGGGTGCTGTTGTCCTGGGCAGAGCAGCCCCTGCCTGGGCTGGGTGGAAGGACAGGAGTGCCTTTTGGGGAGCCACTAATGAGCCACATCTGATTTTTATGAACCTCCTGGTAAATTATTAATTTGGGCCAGAAATGAAAGTGTGGAACTGGATAGGCTCATGAATATTCATTGCCGACGTCTGGGGTTGATCAGTGGCTGGAGCAGCCCATCCGTGACCCAGATACCCAAGCTCCCCGTGGGGTGGAGCCGCCCTAGCCTCCAGGGGTCTCACCTGCCCTGGGGCCCTGACTCAGTCGCCCAGTGGCAGCCAGAACTGCACAGAGGTGACAGGCAGGAGCAGAGCAGGCCAAGGCACACCAGCCACCCTGACTGCTGGCTCTGCCCTGTCCAGAGCCTCCTGAGGACGGTGCGGGGAACTCTCTGGGCCCCTGAGCCCCACGGGGAGCATCAGGCCCCGGAATGTGCCTCTGCTGTGGACTGCGGTCCTGGAGGCTGTGGCAGAGTCGTGTCCTGGTCTGGGCACTGGTGCATCACCCAGGCTCCTGGTTCTGAGGAGACTGGCCACCCCGCTCGTGGGACCAAGCTCATTGCATACCTTTGCCCCTTGCCGCTGCCTGCAGTGCCCACGGGGCGTCCTGGGGCCCAGGCCTGGTCTGCTCACTTTCTAGCTCTAGGGCTCTGATGAGCGCAAACCATCTGCCCTCCTGACACTTATTCCTGTGCTAGCAAGTGGACTCAGGGTGGGCTACCACACGGCTAGCGCCCAGCTCTTTTTATTTGGAGACAAGGTCTTCCTAAATTGTCCAGGCTGGCCTAGAACTTGCAATTCTCCTCGCAGTCTCCCCAGTAGCCGAGGTTACAGATGTGCCGACGACCCCACCCGGCAGTTAGGGCTCTTGGTTTGTGCTGCCAGGGTTACCTAGGGCCCTGGCTCTGCCCCTTGTGTGCCTAGCTCGGTCGCGTAAAGTGCACCGAAGTTCAGTCATGTGAATGTCCCGAGGCCGCCGTGAGAATGAAGCGTGTGCGCATTCACAGTACCCTCGGTCGGGGATACCCGTTTGGTGTGACCGTGCCACCCACAATTGCTGCCTTAGCGTCCGTTGCAGGGCAGGGCCTCCCGGGTCCCAGCCCCGAGCTGAGCTCAGCCCAGGTGGCTCGTCACCACCCCTCCTGTCCTCCTGCTTCCTTCGCTTCTGGGGAGCGGTGGCCCAGAGGCCTTCTGAGCCCCACAGAGGCTGTGCACCTGCCTGCAGCCTGCATAGGCCATGCTGTGTCAGTGCAGCCCTGGAACCCAGGCCACTTCCTGCTGCAGCCCCGGGGGCGGGGTGACACCCACACACAGCGGCGAGGTCCACCTCCCCGGCTGGAGCCAAGGTCTGAACCGCAGCCAGGGTTCCCAGGCTGGGCTGGCTGGGGTGCAAAGCACCTCCCGGAGAGGCTGCAGCAGTGGGGCCCAAGATGGGAGCAAAGGTCGCCTGCGTGTTGCCACTCGTTTGCAGCAACTCTGGGGCCTGGCTCAGGCTGGGGTTTCTGGCAGCCTCAGGGGACATCTTCAGAGCCCACGGCATGGGGGGTGACCTGACCACTGCTCCACCCCTGCTAGTGATCCTCAGGGTCTGGGGCTTCAGCAGATGCCCTGCTGGCTGGGGCTTTGAGCAGTGATGCCCACCACGTGACATCCGGCAGAGAGCTGTGGAAAGCACACGTGGTTTTGTGTGGCTTGCTGAGGCCATGACCGCACCTGCCTGGCTCTTCGTCCCGGTGTTGACGCCTTTGAGTCAGGGCTCTGTCACCTCCTGAGTGCCCGGGTGGAGGAGGAGGCAGCAGCGGGTCGGACCGGTGGGGTGAGCAGAAGGAGGGCGGCACAGCCAACAGCCTGCAGCAGCCCTGTCCTCCTGCCCTGATTTGGCAAGAGATGTTGCTTCTTGTGACTGCCAGCGGTTCCTGAGTGCCTGTCGAGTGCCAGGCCTGGGAGGGCTGAGGAGGACCAAAAGTGAGTCACAGGTCCTGCCTGTGGGGCCCTGGCCCACCACAGAGCAGAGGAGAGGCGGAGCTTCCTGCATGCTCCTGAGGGAGGAGGGACATGCAGGACTCCTGGGGAGGCCAGAGTGATCCTGGAGGGCTGCCTGCAGAAGGTGGCTCTTGGTACTGAAGAGTGGCTGGGGGAGGTCTTGGAGCTCGTGAAGGAGCAGGTCCTGGCACCGTCGGTCTGACAGGGCCCAAGCTCTGCTTGCCTGAGACCAGAGAAGACCCGTCTCTCCCTGGGCCTGCAGTTGGTCACCCTTCCAAGGCCACACTGCCCAGTGCCCTGGCCACGCATGACGTTTGGTCTTAAACTTAACTCCAAGTGAACAGAGCCACAGTCTCCGTGCCCACCAGCCTCCTTTCCAGGATGCGGTGCCCGTGTGGTGCAGGGCCACCATGATGGACAGCGTAGGTAACCCTTCTGTCGTCACGGAGTTCCATAGGAGAATGCTTGGCCCAGTTGGGCAGACACAGGTGATGGTGGCCTTCAGGGCGATTTGGAGGACAGAGGACACATCAGCAGTGACAGTGGCCCCCATTGGGGTTAGGCAGGCAGGCCACAACTGCATGGGGGGCTGGGCAGAAGGACACATTTGCCTCAGGCCTGCAAAAAGGAGAAGTGGGCCAGGGAGGAGCAGAAGCCACCAAGTGACAGTTTCATGAAGGAAGGGGTGGTTTCCAGGGTCGGGGCACTGAAGAGGAGGGCAGAGGTGGGACGGGGTTCTCGAGGCTGGGGTCTCCAGCCTTCTCTTCCTGAGCAGGTGGGAAGACTGCGGGGTCCTGTCCTGAGGATGCAGAGCTGGGAGGATGCTGGTCAGCCCGGCAGCACTCCTGGGCTCAGGCTCCCAGCCTGGGACCCCCACCACTGAGGAGCTGGGAAGGGCCCCAAAGGGGAGCCCCAGGGGCAAGGGGCAGGACAGAGAGAGGAGCGTTTTCCTGGAGAAGCCTAGCGTCGGAGACCACGTCCAGAGTGTGGTGGGATCTGCTCCAGGGCACCCGAAAAGTGAGGCAGGGACTGGAGGGCGGCCAGGAGCCATTCATCCCCCCACACCCCCATTACAGGCGGGTTTTATCCTGAGCCTCACTTCAGAGATGCTGCTGGTGGGACGGTGCTTCTGATGCCAAGGGGGAGGGGTGGCCCTGCTGCAGTTGGACGGGAGGCCCGCCCTGGGGCGACTGACCCTGCCCTGGGTGGCATTGCAGCCACCCCCACTCCAGCCCCCACTATGTCACTGCGGGTAGGTCCTCTCACCTCCCAGAGTCTCACTGTAAAACTCATTCTCGACCTCGCTCGGTGCAGCAAGACGCACCCTGGGGAAACATGCAGTGTGTGTTCGGTGCTCCTCATGGCGTGGGGACTGAACCTGGGGCCTTCATGCCGAGTTGCGCACCCCACCCCTTTCTGTAGTTTTTTTTTTTTTTAATTTTTAAATTTTTATTTACATATGTATTTGGTACACAGTCTCGCTACGCAGCTGGGGCTTGTATGATCCTCCTGTCACAGCCTCCGCAGCGCTGGGATTACAGGTGTGCACCACCATGCCTGGTCTTGCTGGCCAGCCCACGGGGCCGGCACAGCATGCAGAGCTGGGCATCGAACCTACGTCCTTGCACTTGCCAGGTGGGCGCTTAGAGCACTGAGCTATCTCGGCAGCCCTGTAGTTTTTATTTTGAGACAGGGTCTTGCTGAGTTGCCCAGGCAGGTATTGAACTTGTGTTCCTCCTGCTTCAGCCTTCCTCAGTGCTGTGATTGTGGGCTTGCACCGCCAGGCCTGGCTTGATTTGCTGGTTTTTAACATATTCACCAAATTGTGCCACTGCCAGCCCCTCTGCCTGCAGACCACTGTCGCCCGCCAAAGCCGCCCCACTAGCAGTCCCTCCCGGCCTCCCGCTCAGCTCGGCCCAGGCAGTAGCGCCTGCTTCCTGTCTGTGTGGAGCGGTCGGCTCTGCGCGTTCACCATCCCAGAGCCGTTTATGATACGGCTCCCTGTGTCCGGCTTGTGTCCCCCGTGCTGCGGGCGGCCTGAAGATTCGCCTGCGTCGAAGCGTGGCTCAGAGCGCCCGGCCGCTCCGTGGCCGTGCAGTTCTCCTCCGAGTGATCGGGCTTCACGTGCTGATCTGCCACCGGCTGGTGACGTGGAGCTGATTCTCCTCTCGGCTCCTCTCAGTGCTGCTGCCATGGGCCACGTGCTCAGGTTTCTGTGTGCGTGCGTGCTGTCCCTTTGTCTAGGCGTGGCGGACCTGCATGGTCACCGAGGTGCCCACCCTCAAGGCCTCAGTTTTTCCAGCTGTACACTGGAGCGGTCGGGGCACCTGCTGTTTTTCTGTATTGAATGACAAGTTCGGTTGGGATGCTGAGGAGCACAGGGATGCTGCTATTCATAGCCGCCCGGCCAGCATCTGCCGCAGTGGAGCAGGTGCCCGAGGCTTCCCGCCTCTGCCACGTGTGTTACGGTGCCACCGTAGCCCTTGGTGCTCACTGGATGCCTGGTGCACTGGCTTCCCTGTGTGTTTCTGGGGTACTTCCAGGTTGTGAGAAATGTCTCTGTGATAATGCTGAAAGAAGGCCATGGCCGGGGATTGGACTACACCGTGGGTGGGAACCTGGGAAGTCTCAGCCACGGCAGATTGGCGTGGCATGGCGTGGTATGGTGTGATATGGCAGCCGACCTGCGCCCCCTCTGGTCCTGACCAACAGCTCCAACCACAGCTGTCCTGGAGGGAAGGCCTGTGGACCGTGCAGAACCCTCTCCACTGAGCTCTGGAGAGAGGGCCCTCTGTGGTAACATCTGATGCCTCCACCTGCTGGGCAGTCAGGAGGCGCCCGGGAGAGTCCCAGTGTCCAGTGTTTCAGAGAGGAAAAGGGACGCGCTTGGAGTCACACTGTGAGCTGGGACAGCCCAGAAAGGACTGTTGTGGGTGCCTGGCCGTGCTCTGAGTCCCCTGCTCCCTCTGACGTGGCCTGTGCCAACCCAACGAACCTCTTGAAGCTGCCCCTTCTCTGTGGGACAAGACCCAGGGGCTGGGGTGGTGGTTATAGGGACCTGGGCACTGTGCCAAGAGCTTGAGAGCGCAGGAGTGAGGCCTTCTGTGGGTCACCGCCTGGCCCGCCCGCAGAGCCTGCGGTGAGGGGGGGGGCTCCCAGCGCGGCCAGGCCTCTGATCTGCGGGCAAGCTTGTCTTCACACCCTCCCGACAGGGCCCCAGGGCCGTGCCCCTTGCCAGCCCCCTGCCCTGCCGTCTCAGCGGCTTAAAAGGTTAATCCCACTCCAAGCGAGCGACTCCCGGCCCCTCCTGCCCAGCCTCTGCTCCAGTTAATTAAATGTGGCTGCCTATTGTCAGAAGACAAAGTTGGATATTTATTACACCTTGGCGTTGCAGAATGTCAAAGGCGCACCGTGAGAAGCAATCCTGGCAGGGAGTGAGCCCGAGCATATGTCCGTGGGGCCCAGGGTGGGCAGGCGGGGCCACCTCGGCGACCTGGGGCCCTGGCTGCGGCTAAATGCCTCCCCGAGAGGCACTTGATGATTTGTGCTTGCCGGGGGAGTGCTGGTGGAGCCGCCGGCGGGAGATCTATTATCCGGCATAAACATCCTGGTTCCGGAGATTATTTCATTGGAAGGAATTAAAGATGCTGTTAAAATATCCACAGCCCCCACCCCTTGCGTGGCCCTGGGGCTGTGCGTGGACAGAGGCCTGAGGGAGGAACCTGCCCTCTGTCCTCTGCTCAGCCTTTCTGGGCTTCTCCAGTTTATTTTTATGTTTTCACGTGGGCACTGCAAAAGCACAGGGCTGTCTGTGTGTGTGTGTGTGTGTGTGTGTGTGTGTGTGTGTGTGTGTGTGTTTCCAGGAAAAGGGGAGTATGGATGTGTTCATTTTGTAGGGTTTTTGTTCTCCCCCTTAAGAATAACGCTTTAGACATGTTTGACATCTGTAACTAACAGCTGGCATCTTGCTATGGAAGAATGTCCTTTCATTTCAAAGCAGGTTGAACTGTCATTAATAGTATAATTAGGTGATTATCACTAGATAGCAGAAAACTGCCTAATTGTGGAGATCGCTTTCCTAGGATTCCAGTCTTTTTACGGTTATATTTGTTTTAGCTGTTTGAATTTTCATTATATTTTGGCATTTGGTGCGTCGCCTCGCTCTGTTGGGCTTTTCCCCCTTCCTGTTTTTTTACTCTGTCTGACAGCTGTCTTCGGTAGCATTTGGTCCTGCAGACATTGTGGCATTAAAGCTTGAAGGGGACGCTACCTGGAGATCTTGTCCCAGCATCCCTGGGACCTGCCTGGCAGTGGGGGAGGCCAGGTGCCCCCCATCTGATCCTCCTGCGGGTGACAGTTCGGGTGACAGTTTAAGCCAGGGGCTAAAGGTGTCTGTTAAGAAGCCACTTTTACAAGGCCGTTTGTTTTTGTAGAATTCTTTAATACACAATATTACCAAATGCCTCACAGGCAGCTTGGGTTCCAGGGGAAACACGCATTTAAAGGGATGTGGTCTTGGATGTAACTGGAATTTGAAAATAAATAGGTTTTACAGAATCTTAGGAGGAAATAGCAGTGCTCTCTCAAAGGCCTGGCGATGCAGATGAGCCTGCCGGTCCCTACCCTGCGTGCCCTCGCTCTGGGATGGCCAGAGGTGGGGACTGGTGACCCAGAGGTCCCCGGGAGCTGGCCACCTGCCTGGTACAGAGGATGCCACTGCACACCCAGGCCCTCCCCGCCATGCAGGCCTCCAGAGCTCCGTGCAGCTGTCCTGGGTCGCCGGGTCCTTTCTGCTCACTGCCAAGCCGCCTGTGCAGCCCCCGAGTGCCGTGTCCCTGAGAGTCGCTGCTTTCTGGGGTTGCATTTGGGTTTCTGGCTCCCCTTGGCCTCGGGTGCCTTAGTCCACCAACGAACGTCTGCTGTTGTCTGCTGTGGTACTGCTAACCCAGGTGACGCGAGGTGAGATGCAAGAGCGGTCACTGTCACCGTGCCATGGGGGCCAGTGTACAAGAGTCCGCAGGCTCTTCCCAGCCCATGGGCTTCTTGTCATTCACCCCAACCGTCCCAGGCAGGAGGACAGTACAGTACAGCTTCTGGGAGATGATCCCCCACCACACACACGCACTCCTCTCCTGGCTGGTGGTGATGACCTTGAAGTGGGACTGGGGTTCGAACTCGTGACCTTGCACTTGCCAGGAAGGCACTTGTGCCACGGAAATATCTCCCTAGCCCCCTGTCTCCCCAGACCCCCACCCCCCGCCCCTGTGACAAATGCTTTGAGCGGGGAGAGGGGGATGACTTCTCAAGGCAAAGTGGGGTGCACGCAGGCTTGGTGTCTGCCAGATGGGTGTGCCACCCTGCCAAGGAGCAGAGCTGCTCAGTGTGACAAGGTCCTTCTGTCTACCCGCCCGGGGTGGCCCCCAGGAACGGTTCACCCCCCTGAGCAGAGGGCTTGACCCCACCCCAGAGGGCGGGTTTGAAGATTACCGGATGCCTACTGTGTGCCCACTTCTCAAGAGGAGGGCAAGCCAGGAGCAGCACTGAGGCCGGGTGGAGAGCCCCACAGACGTTGGGAGTCACCCCACAGCCGGCAGGGACAGACACCCCACAGCTGGCGGTCGGCTGCCTGCTCTGTGCTTTGTAGTTCTGCCGTGGAGCTTCCGAGAGAATCCAGGTTTGCCTGCCTCAGTGGGAAGATAAAGGCGGGACCCAGGGTTTCCTCGGCCACCTGCAGCAGCCCCTTCCCTGTGCTCATGCCCTGCTGTGTGTCTCCAGGTTGGCCCATGTCCCTCTCTGAGCCCCTCTCACCCGACAGCTGGGGTGGGAGGCTGTGGCCTTTGTTCTCTGAGCCAGCAGAGGCCCGTGATGCTTCTGATAAGCACGGCTCCTCCCAACCTCCAAGCTGGCTGGCGCCCAGCGGGCTGCAGGTGACTGGCAGGGGCTTACCTCGGCCCTGCCCGACGCTGGGCGTTGACACCTGGAAGGCGGCTGTGGTGTCCTCAGGCTTTATGGCCAGGCTAGATTTACACTGAGCATCAGGAAGGAATCCCACTGCCCAGGGGACAGTCCCCTGCCGCAGGCCAGGGCGCCTGGAGCTTCTCCCCAGCCTCCCCTTGGTCCACAGCCAGTGCTCTCTGAGATAAAGGACCGTGTCCTTGGCACCTTGCCAAGTCCCCCGGCCACTCGTGGCCCAGGTCAGGGCTTTGCACGCCTGCTCACCCGGGCCTCTGACCCCAGGGCGCTTCCCTTCCTCCCACTGGTCTCTTGCTCTGTTGCGCGCACACCGGGTGCTTAAGAGGTGCGGTGAGTCAGGTGCAGGACGGCCCGCAGGTGGCCAGACAGCAGAGGCCTGAGCCTGGGTCTGAGGCTGTTGTTTGCTTGGCGACACTCAGGGCCACGGAGCCTCCTGCCTCGTCTTCCCAGTGTGCTGGGACTATCGGTCCTACCCCTGAAGCTGCCACCCTAGCCCTGGGAGTTGCAGAGAGAGCTTAGTGGGAGAACAGGCCTCAGGGGGCTTGAGGGGGCCTTGAGGGCTTGCGGCCAGCTGGGGGTGCTCTTCCCTTGGGGCTTCTGCCAGCAGGGGAAGGTGCTCCCCTGGAGGCACCCGCCCACTTCTTTTTCCGGCTGGGGCAGGCTCCAGGGGCCGCAGACACTGCTGGGCTTTGTGTCCCGGGATCTGTCTGTGGCCAGCTCGGGCAAGGCGCTTTGTATTGTAAATTTCCGCAGAGTAATTATGTCCTAATGTATGGTGATCCGGCCCTGTTGCTGGGCAGCCCCAGTCTGCTGGGCCTGGCCTGCTGTAGGCTGCTGTGGGTCAGAGAGAGTCCTAGGGACCCAGGACAGTGGGGTTCCTGCTGCCGGGCCCAGGGCGTCCCAGACCTGCCATGTGGGAGACCCCCAAAGCCTAGCCTCCCAGCCCCATCCAGGTGCCTGGCCCCCAGGAAGCCCCTGGCTTCTCACCCAAGTCCTGTCGCCAGCTGCTGTTTGGTCTGGGCCAGAAAGAAGTCAGAACTACGGGGCCTCGGCAGAACTGGCTCTAAAAGTCCATCCGAGCTGGGCTCCAAGCCCCGTGGCCGTGGCACGCTCTCCGGTCATCGCCTGCCTGGCACGTGGCCTTCTAGACAGGACTCAGCTATGCAGACCAGGCACAGTGGTCAGGGAGTGGGCATAGGCAGGACAAAACAACACGAGTGTTGGGGCCACAGTGGAGGGGACGGTGGGGAGGGGTAGCCAGACAAAAGGCCTGCATGGACTGCCAGTTCTTTGTTCTAAGTGTCCACCTGGTGGCCATCTCTTGGCCCCTATTGGTTGTAAGGGGCCTAAGGACCTTCAGGGATGTGTGGCTCTTTTGCCCCAGAGCTCAGCCTCTGACCCTAGCTAGGAAGGGGGCCTGCTCTGCGCGGGGACCTCTGCCTCCTGTTGCTGTTCCGCTTCGTCTCCCACAGGTGGGGCCCCTTTCCTCCTAGCTACGCTTGAGCAGCAGTGTCTCCTGCTGGGCCTGGCAGTGTTGGGTGGCACCTGTCAGACATCCCTGGTCCTGGCTGGATCTCCATGTCCCTGGGATTCCCGTGTTAGGCCCCAGCCCTGTGTGAGGGGGACGTGGGGTGGGATTAGGGCCCCTGGAGGAGGAGACAGCGGCCAGCTTCCTCCCTGCAGTGCGAACAGAGTGCATGGCCAGAGCGCGCCAGGAAGCCAGCCTGAGGCGGACAGACCTTGGACTTCCACTTCCTAGTCCTAGGTGCAGTGTGGGCTGCTTTTGCCCCACCCAGGATTAGGCCCTGGGCCGGATTGAGGAATGGTTTGAGTGAGGAGCTGGTAGCGTGGTACAGGGGCTCCGTGGAGCTACGCAGACCACAACCTCAGGTGCAGGAAGCATCCAGAGATGGGAACCCAAGCCGGGGGCCTGGGCAGCTGGGTGTTGGTGGCATAGCAGGTGTGCCCCAGTGACGGAGCAGCCTGGGCAAGGGAGCCGGGGAACCCCGGGGCCTGGGAGGAACCCACTTTCTGTTGAGTCTGAAGTGCCGCAGAGTGGATCCAGAAGGAAGCCTAGGTGTGCTGTTCAGCATAGGGTGGTGATCCCCGCTGTTTCTGGACAGGACTTTAGGCACTGGAGGGAAGGACACCCCAAGGCAGCACCCTGGATGCTCAGATCCTCTGGACTCTGGTCTTGCACGGTGCTGAGGCCTGTGTGCATACGTGTGCATACGTGTGCACATGTGTGTGCATGCATGTGCACCTGTGTGCACACGAGGTACTGAGGATGGGACATGGTCGGGAACTCAGTTGTGCACCAGGGACTGACGTGGCCTCCCAACGTGGCCTCACGCTCTGTGGCTGAGGCAGGGACCAACTTATAAGGTCTGGGAGACACTGCCCAGCAGAAAGCCGACGCATGCCTGTCCTGCAGGCTTAGGGGTGCACCAAGCTCAGGGACAGAACACGCCCCCATTGTTGTCTGGCGCCCCAGCTGCTGCACTCACAGCTCAACAGTCCCCTGCCTGTCAGTCCCTCCCAGGGGCCTTGAGCCTGGGAATCTGTGTTTCCACAGCTCTATCCTAAGCAGCTGATGGCAGATTTGGATACAGAGGCCACCGCTGCTGGTGTGGGTGGGGTAGGGTCCAGCCTGTGGCTGGCGTGGAAGGGAGGTGGGAGGGAAAGCAGACCCCGCCATGCTTGTCCTCAGGAGCCCCTGTGGGATCTCACCCACGCCCTGAGCTTGGCACGCGGAGAGGCCACACTGAGCACCGGGCGGGCTGCTGTGTCAGCACCCCCGGGATCGTGTGTGCCCGCTGCCTGCTCCAGTGTGACCTTGGATCCCCGGCAGTGGGGGCCTCGGGGTTGCATGCTGCCACCAAAAGTGGCCAGTGTCTTGTGGTCCAGGCAGGAGGTCTGTGCCGGCTCCTGTGGGTGCCATGTGTGGGGGAGGAGAGAGGGCCTGGTCACCAGGAGGATGAGGTGTCCCAGGAGGGCACCCCAGATGCGGGCATCCTAGGCGTCTGCCTGCCCTCTAGTGCAGACTGTTTCCCAGCTGAGCCGACTCCCCGAGGGCCTGCTGGGCCCGGTGGCCAAGGCCTCTCTGTACAGATAGACCCAGCTTCTGTTCTCCATGATTCAGGGACCTGGGGGTGGGCACAGGGCCCCCAACACCTCTTCCGTCTCCCCAGGGCCTGACCACACAGCCTGCGATTGGTCAGCCCCCTTGTCGTGTAGCTGTTCCGAGCCAGCCATCGGAAGGGAGCACAAACTGGCATTTGCTGCGTGTAAAAATTCAATTAATTCCAGAAGGCAGATTAAATATAAGTGAGTTTTAATAATTTGCTATAAAGTCGAAAGATTACTGTAGGAAAGCCACACACGAGTGCCTGAGCAGCTCGGCACCTTCTCCAGGATGCCAGCCTGGACCCTTCCTGCAGGGTGGGCCCAGCCTGGGCATCCTGTGTCCCAAAGGGTGGCACCTGGGTTACAAGCAGGACCTGTGGGTCTAGACCCAGGCCTGTCTGGTCTGGTGCCCTAGTACCAAGGGCAGCAGCCAGTGAGACCCCGGGCTCCTGGGTGCCAGGGGTTAGGCTGCGCCCCGTCTACCACCTTGCCCCCAGCCCAGTGCACAGAGCTCGCCCTTCTCTTTCCCCACAGACAATGGTCCCAGGTCCAGGCCCCCGCGGGGTTTTGTTAGAACTTGTGTTTTGAGACAGGGCTTTGCTGTGTAGGTCAGATTGGCCCTGAACTCACTTGGAAGCCCAGGCTGGTCTCCAACTCAGGTTGGTTCTCCTGCCTCAGCCTCCTGCCCAGTCCTGGGATTCCTGAGCTTAGCAGTGGGGTTGGCATTCCTCACATTCCACGGCTCTTGGCCACCAGGGTCCCCGACACAGACACATGGGCGCGTGCACACACAGTCACATAGGCCAAGTCACACAGCAAGCCAGCAGCTAGGCACCTGCCCAGGGCCCCTCTCCCCGGCCGCATCTGAGAGCTGGAGTGCTCACACGCCTGCCTGCCTTTTGTCTTTCCCCACAGCAGAAACACACAAACACAAAGGTGGCGGCTGGGGGGGGGCGGGGTCCCCCAGCCACCCTCTTCAGGGCGCCACCAGAAACGAGGCCTGACCCAGAACAGGCAGTTGTTGGAGGGCCGGTGGGAGCGTCCTCCGGGCGGCCTCTGCTCTGGGGAGGGGAGCCAAGAGGGAGGCAGCGCTTTCATGGGGAGACAGTGGTGGTCCAGCAAGTACGAAACGCTGCTGTTTCAAAGCCAGCGTCCGGCACCACCCCTTCCCACTGTGATCTCCATAGATTTCTTTGTCTCCTTCAATTGGCCCTAATTATGGAGCTGGAGGCTGCCTGATCAGTTTCATTCTTGTCATGAAATCCTGAGGGCACACATGGGGGCAGGGACACTGCTCGCCAGCTGCACGCCCGCAGACTGGCCTTGGGTCTTTGTGTGTGCGCCCCTGTGTGTGTGTGTGTGTGTGTGTGCGCGCGTGCGCGCGCGCGTGTGTGTGTGTGTGTGTGCGCGCGCGCCTGGGGACCTGCACTGTCCTCTCTGCCTGTCCCCCAGGTGTCTGGCTGGCCGGGCAGGGGGATCCCCGTGGGCCTCCCAGCTGAGAACTGGCTAGCGGGGCTGTGCATATGGCGGGCAGGCTGGGATGCTGGCCGAACCAGCAAACACCTGCAGGGATGAAAGCCCCAGCCAAGCGCGGCGCACCCTGTCTTCCCCCACGCTGCCTCTAATGCCCTAATTATGCCGTGTTTGTTTCAGTAATTTACACTCTCCGGGTACTGATCCATCAATAATGAATGCATTACCTGTCTTGGAGAGGCTTTGGGAGCTCGGGGATGGTGCTTGGGGGGAGGGCTGGCAGGCAGAAGGTGGGGGCCCTCTCCCCACAGCCTCTCTCCCAGGGCTCTGCTTTTTCAGATGGCAGTGTGTTTGGCAAAAGCTGGCTGAGACTGGTACACAGTACTGCTTTTCTGCACCCCCTCCTCTTTATGCCTTTTTAATATTTAAAACTGTCATTGGGCTGAATAATAAAATTCTTTTTGGGCGAGTACCAGGAATCGAACTCAGGACTTCACACTTGCCAGGCAGGTGCAGCACCACTGAGCTGAATCCCTGGCCCCTGTGATTCTTTCCAATTAAATTTTATTCCCTGATCTTGCACTCTGGTTTCCCTCTGGCCGCAAAAGTTAGAGGGGGCTGTGCCGGTGCGGCGGGGTGCATGCCACGGGGAGGGGGGGGTTCTCCTGGGATTGGGGCCTCTCCTTGCCCACGTGAACCCACTTGCAACCTTCACAAAGGTTGGCAGGGGCCCAGTGATGTCACCGTGATCAGACCCTCGAGGCCACTGTGGGCAGCAGGTGTCTCCGGTGGCATGACCCAGGCCCCTCCCATTAGCCAGCCAGGAGGAAGAGTTGTGAGCTGTTTTAAAAGGCAAAAGAGGAGGCTGGGGAGTTAGCTCCGAGGTATAAGTGCCTGCCTGGCAAGTGCTAGGTGGTGAGTTTGAACCCCAGTCCTGCCTCCCCCCCCAAAAAAAAAAGGCAGAAGAGAAAGGGCACGATTTCTGCGGAGTCTAGCCTGCCTCTCCAGCAGTATGGGCTGGGGGTCAGGTGTGTTTGGGTTCTGCGTGGAATTTAAGTGGCCTGAGGTCCCCACGGCTGTAGATACCCAGGCATGTCTGGGTATGGGTCTATGCAACTGTCGCCTCCTAGCTCATTTTGGTGGACTCCCCTGTGGCCATCCACGGGCCCAGACGGAACCTGAGGTGTGGAGGTCCAAGGGACACCATCACAGAGCGCAGAGTCCAGCAAGCACGTGTTGCCACGCGCTGGTGCCCGCAGCTCTGTGCCTCTGCTAACCGTATCTGCCCATGGGCTGGCAGGAGCCCAGTCCGTCCTGTCCCAGCCCGAAGCTGCTGCTCGTGCGCCTGGATTCAGAGCCGTGCTGCCTGGATTCCTTGCCTCCCTCTGCCGCCTGCCTGCTAGCTCTGTGGCCCTGGACGAGTGCCTTCACCTCCGTGCCTCAGTTCCCTCTCTTGTGACAGAGGGTGAGTTGGGGTTTGCAAGGACTAAACGAACAGCAGAGGGACAATCCTGTCACGAGTAAATTTCCCACCGTCACACGGCTGAGGCAGCAAAGTCCCATTTCACAGATGGGAACATCAAGGCTTGCCAGGCCAGCAGTGTTTGCAGTAGGAAGGCTGAGGAAGGCTGGGAGCAGGGGGGCAGGGCTGACTGTGCAAGGAGCCCACAAATGGGGTGTCTTGGCCTTGCTCCTCTCTGGCCTCCCCGCCCTTGGTGATGACCGTCTTCTCTGGCTGCACACCATCCTCCCTCTGCAGGTACGGATCCCTGTCACCCCTTGGAGGAGGAGGTGGGTGGACTAGGCCCACCCGCCCAGCTCGGGGCAGCTCCCCTTGGCCAAACACATGTGTAGTGACCCTACTTCTAAACAAGGCCACGTTCACAGGCCCCAGGGTCGGGACAGCAGTGTGTGCATCTGGGGCACACAGTTGCCCCTCAGCCACATCGCCATGGTCTCCAGTCCTTCCAGCCCTGCCCGGATAACAAGGTGTACAGGGGTGAGATTCCCCCAGGGGACAGGGACTCAGCTCCAGGCGATAGCCGGAGGGTCCTCAGTCTGCCCTGGCTGGCCTGCTGTCACATGCAGGGGTTTGCAGGGTGGATCTCCGCCTCCCGGGAGCTGGGCCACACCAGCTGTCCCACTGCCAGGCTTCATGGCCAACCATGCAGCTGTTGCTAAAGCTACCGCACCCCTCCCGCGCCGCCTGCCCGAGGCTTTGCATATGGAAAGCCTCCTCTCCCTCCGCCCTGTCTGTGCACCTGCACACCAAGGGGCCTGGCCCACCCCGCACCCAGGGGAGCTCAGCAGTGTGCACAGTAGCCCACTTTTTATTTTAAAGAATTCCAGCAAGCATCCAGGGAGGCATGAACATCCGCTGCTGCTGGGGCCTTGGTGTTGCCACCG
>PVKN010005472.1:0-30669 GCA_004027915.1 Capromys pilorides | reverse complement strand
TAAAAAATGTGATGAGGTGGGATTCCCTCCTTTTTAAAAATGTTTCTAGAGCTACTAAAAAACTTGCATTTACAAAATAGTTGATAAAAATATTCCTCTGGATTGTACAAGAAGGGAGACAGGGAGCACTGATAAGACATGGTGTGTGATTAATCAGACTTGGCTTCTTTCTCTTCTGCTTCATCAGAGGCTGCACTCTCCTCATTTTTAGTTTCTCCATTTTCTGCAGGTAAATCTTCCTTGGTTTCTTGATTAGCCACTTCAGCCTGTTTTCCCTTGGCTCCCCTTTTCCCTTTTGTTTGCACTTTTCTGTCCGAAGATTTATCCTTTCCCGCTGCCTTTTTTGGCTTCGTTTCCACTTTAGCTGGAACAGGTTTAGCCGACAACCTCGCCGATCTCCTTTTGGGCATCTTGGCACGGGGGGCGCGTGCGGAAGCTGCGGTTCGAGGCGCACGGGAGCCTCGCGGAGCTACGCAGCTCGGTCGCTACCGTTCCTCCAAGCCGCCAGAGCTTCTCGATTGTTACTGTTCTTAACTGCTATTTCACCAGGGGACATTTGGAGGTACTGTTGGTGAAAATAAGCATCTTCCATTGGTAGTTCTTACCCTTCCGTGTGGACCCTCCCTTGCATCCCTGTGTTTTAAGGCTTGCGGTGTGTCCACAGTAGGTACAGCTGCAGTGACTTGAAACTTTGAGGACAAGATCATTGCTTGTTCAAGGCAGAAGGGGTGAGGTGGCCCACAAGGCGAGTCATCCCTACATGAAGAGCGCTGTCAGCTTTCAGGAGCCCATGTGGCTCTGGGGCATAACATGTATTTGATCATTTTCATTTCTTGTCCATTAAGTCTCACAGGACAAGCTGTTGTTTTTCCTTTACCCTATATAAAAACAGTCCTCCCATCTTCATTTGTTACAGGCCATTTTCATAAGGAATTATATAGCCACATGGATTCTGAGAAACTTCAGAAGAAATAGTAACCTGTAGGGGATTTTTTAAAATAGACCTTTTGAAAAGCAACAGAACAACCCATGCTGCCTAAATCACTGCACCTTCCTAGCCTTTGGAAAATGACATTCAGAATGGCAAACTTAACAGTTCCTGGAGGCTGTTATTTTGGTCAATCATGGCGAAACTTCCTGTTTTTCAGGTCATGGTCTTTGTCAGGAGAACTGTTTATAGACTCCATTTCTCTCTTTTTTTTTCAGTATCTTTCCTTTGAATGTGAGTCCATTTGGGGGATAAAGCTGGGTATAAATCTCTTAGCCTGAAAAGTTTTATGTTCAGATAATTTTAAAAAATCTCAACAGCTGCTAACACCTTAAATATTGTTAAAAAGTGACAATTTTTTCAATCTCAATCCTGTGTGTCCCTCCTGAAGTATGTAGCATTGCTTCCAGAAAGAGATGTGGCACTGAAAGACTGTGGAGATGAATTCAGCCCAGCTGAGTAATTGGTGTCTGTACCCAAAATAGGTGGTGTCCTAATTGATTCTTTTTCCAAAACTTAGCACTTAGTGGTCCCAGGGGGCGGTCTGTCTTATTTTGTATGCCTTTCAGTCAGAATTGCTGCTGCAGCTTATTTTTTTCCCAGCACTAAAATGTCTTAATGCTACTATCTGCCTCCTGACTTTAATGAGCATTTCAGTGGATTGTAAAAGACCACTGTAAAACTGCATTTTAAAATTAAGAGATCGTCATGTCTAGGTCTAGTGGATGTCATTATGGAGTAGGTGCAACCAGCTGGGGTTTCTGAGTCATCTCAGATCCAAAACTTAGCTTGGGAACAGGAAACAAGCACGCAGAAAAGGATGTGTCAAAGCTGTTCTCAACAGCCCATGTTCCTGTGATTTTCAGAGATGAATTATTTCACCATGCCACAGTGATACACATGTGCTTCTATTGAAGGTGGACGTAGGTGTGGTGCACTTCATGCCTTTGATACAGCCCAAGATAGAGCAGCCATTCAAGCTGGTGGAAAAA
The DNA here is from genome assembly GCA_004027915.1 of Capromys pilorides. NCBI lineage: Eukaryota > Metazoa > Chordata > Mammalia > Rodentia > Capromyidae > Capromys > Capromys pilorides. The sequence goes on along the minus strand of PVKN010005472.1, from coordinate 28,689 downwards.
GTTGTTCAGAATGCATTTCAATTCCGAAGGAAATATTGCCACCGGGGTCTGAGGTAAGACTGCTCCCTTCTCCTTTTTCACCGTGTGACTCTTAAACATACCTTAGTCTAGATCTTGTGATAAGCAAAGCCACCTGAAATGTCACCTGCAAGTTGGGTTGGTTTGGTCCAAAGTACAACTGAAAATAGTTCATGGCTCATGCTAACCAGTACAAAAGAGGTCATTTCTCAGTCAGCCTTAGAAGGATCCAGGTGACTTTGTACAAGGCATGTTCTGCACTGAGTTGCCAGATTGCTTCTTTAACATCATCCTGCCACTGTGAACCACTCGTGATCCATGCATGATGTTCTTTTGGGTGGCTTGTACCACTGGAGATATGTGCATGTCTCATTGGGCATCTCCAACCTCTGGTGGTAGAAGTGAACCAATTATGCATGGAACAGCCATGCCTGGACCACCAGTGGTTCAGGCTACTTGACAGGGAGACAGCCAAGTACAGCCCTATTATGCACCTGTTAGCTAAGAAATGAGCATAACTTCTGAACTTCCAAAACAGCATGGCAGTCTTCCTACAGGCACATTTTCACTTAGCCCAGAGCTCGTCTGTTCTAGTCATTACTTGGCATGGGCACATGCCCCCTGCATCAGGAGCACAACAGCATAGTTATTTAAAACCTTTGGAGCTCGGTGAGCCCTACCGTGACTTGCAAGAGTAAAAAAATGTTTACTTAGGCCCAACTGCTATATTTAAGAAATAAAAACTTAGTTTTAAATGACTCCCATGACACATAGTCATTGTTTAACTTCACAGCCACATGTTTCTCATTTTCTAAGACTTCCACACATTGCTTTATTTGACTTCTTTTTATGGTCATGGGACATGTCCTTGTATCATGTGATATTTCAAATATGGCTAGGCAGCTGTATCCTAAAACAACTATAAAATTTCCTGAAGATTTCATATGATGGGTGTTAAATCTTAGCTTACTCTGTTAACTTTTACTTAGTATGACAAACAACTATACAAAGTGTGAGCAAAAAATACCCTGAATGTTTAAGTAGTTCCATTGTTGTGGCTTCTTTGATGTCTGAATCAAATAAAAATATTTACTTTTTGTGGTCATTTTTATTTGAGGAAGAGCTAGAAATTGCCCAATGCCAAATAAGGTGGATTGGAACATACTTGGAAATAAAATAACTTTGTAGCTATTTTGTAATTTTGATAAACAGGACACTCTTTTGTGGCAAAGTGTCCCAAATGTACAAATTAGAAAATCAAAGTTAGAGATTTGTTATATAGGAAATAATACAGACAACTTTATCAGAATGAAAAGCAGCTGGGTGTAGTAGCACATGCCTATAATCCCTGTGAGTTCAAGATTCACCTGGACTACAGAGTGAGCTCAAGGCCAGCTCGAACTACATAGAGAGACCATGACTCAAAGGGGGAGGGAATAATCCATGACTAACACCAAAATAAAATGTGAGATAGATAATGCACATGGCTAGAATTCAACTGAGCAGACATTTCTTTAAACTTACCTTAAAGAAGCATGCATCAGTGCTGGAAAGTGTTTATCCAGTTGCGGACATACCCTGTGAGCCGGGTGAGCTATACCTCCACTGGGGCACGGCTGGTGCCTGTGCCGTGACCCAAGAGGCTCTAGCAGCCACTCCCTCAAGGAAGAACTGCCAGGAACTGCATGCATCATTTTCAATTGACAGTAGGAGACAGCACCATGAGTCACAGAAGTTAAGTGAATGCTGATTTTCTCCTTTCCCTCAGCATGTTATTCCCCGAAGCTCAGCGCCTAGAAAGCACAGCGAGACTGCTGCAGTTGGCAGATATAGATCCCACCTTTCGGCCCACCCAGCTCTCGATTCTGCACTTCAGGAGCCTGTGTGACATATACAGAAAAATGTGTGATGAAGATCCACAGCTTTTTGGTTATAACTTCAGAGAAGAGCTGAAGCAAAAAAAAGACAAATTACAGGCCAAAGAGAAGAGGGGGTTACGGACTTGAGATGCTGCTGTAGGGACTCAGCCTGACAAGTTGATCCCAGCACGGAGCTGCTGCTGTGTGCACTTGTTTTTGCAAAATGACAATAAAATACCAGTGACCAGAAGACTTATGTTCCTTTTACTATACAGCGTGGTATAGAAAATAAATATAAGATACAGTACAAGCATTTTATATACTACATAGATATGACATGTTTGGTATAAACAGCTTCTATTACAACCCTACAGAAATGAACTATCTGCATATTGTACCCCTAACCCACATTAAAATAATTTAAATATATTTTAAATAAAGCAAAAACAGCCCAAAGAAAATGCCCAGAGGATTGAAATAACAAAATGATCCTTTTGAAAGCTATTAATCACAACTTCCTCATCCTTTTTCCACATAACTTAAAATTAGAATGCAGTTTTCAAGATTCTAAATCATTTTGATACCTGCTCAAAAGGGATATAAACTAAGAAATTTACGGATTCTGACAAGTTTAATCTAGTTTTCTGATCCACAATAAATTAAAATAACTTAAATCTTTACAACAATTTTGTGGGAAAATGCATACTGCACAAAACCAATGATGAATAGTTTTTCTGCAATTTTCACTTTACCACCAGTTTAAAAAATGAGCATTGTAACCCTTATCTGGACAGAACTACTGTGATTTTCCATGGCTCTCTGTTTCATAAAAACACTCCTCATTGACAACTGACGTTAAACTCTGGACACTGAATTCTCGCTCTAGAACAAAATTGAGGTCAATGTTGATATTTTCAGGTTGGCTGTCAAGGGACTGGTGACGAGTCTGCGCCTTCAGCAGAGCTCCTCTGTCCCTCCTGGTGCTGTTTGCCTTTCGTTTAATGGGGCAGAAGTGGGCCCGGACCAGCTTGGGCTGCTCCCCCTTTGGGCCCTCACACACCCCCGTTCCAGGCTGCTGCTCCTCAGGGTGGGCATCAGGCTCCTCGGAGATTCTCAGTCTCTGGAACTGAATTTCGATGTCCTTGGTAGGGCTGCTCCGTTTCAGAGTCTGGTGGTAATCCTCTTCTTCATCACTCAGAATATCACTCTCTTTGATGAGATTGCCAGGAAATTCCACCAAACCCGCGGGAGGATCGCCCTCTGGGAGGTCGCCCACTGCAGGAGCCGCACTCCTGCAATCCTGCCTGCTCTCAGCTGCAGAGCAGCCACTGCTCTGGGTGCCGCTGCTCAGGCTGTACTCGTCCGAGTCCAGGGAGTTGGCCTTGCTGCCCTCACTGGGCCACTCGCTGCTGCAGGAGGTCCTGAGGACTTTGAGAGACCTGGACGATGCTGCAAAAACAAGCACATTTCCCTGGGTGACAAGACAGCTTACATGATATCATTTCTCTCAGAGTGTAAGATTTTTTTTCCCTGTATTTAGGACAGGGTCTCACTACACAGATCAGACTCATAGTGATCCTCTTGTGTTCAGGCTCCCAAGTGCTGGGATTAGTGCCACCACGAGCAGTCTCAGTTGCCCTGTAGTGCACCCCAGCGGCAGAGCCAGCACTGCATGCTAGGGATTGGGGATGCTCTGCGTGAGCAGGCGCTTTAGTCTGTTGAACTATCAGGCTGGCCCCCAGTCATAAGATTTAACATATTAACCACTTAAGATTTTGTCATCTGACTTTTAATTACCATCCATGCTGGCGTTGGACAAAAACAACTGCAAGCATAGCAATTTTTTATGTAACTTTTATTTGAAAGTGTACGTTGAAGAAGATCAGCATCTTTAGATCCCCAGAGCTTCATTATTTATGAACTACCTCAAGGGGTGGGATTATTTTTCCAGGGAGTAAACTGAAGCTAATCACTAATAAAATCTACATTTCATTCTTTTATTAAACTACTGTGTAATCCGATAAGGTTACACCATATGTTTGTGCATACCTTCTTACCTTGTTTATTTCCCTTCCTGCTCGCTTAAAAGCAGAAAAATGTTATTTGTCTTTCATGAGAACTGTCTCTGCTAGAATTTCCAGCCAACTTTTATATATATAAAACTATTACATATATAAACTACTGTACATATAGTAGTTTGTTTAACTTTGTTCTCTTGAGTTGAAGGGGCAAAGGGCACTCTTAATTTTAGTGTTTCTGTAGAGAATAGCAGCAGGTTTTGATAGCCACAGCTTATTTCAACAAAAAAAAAATTACAAATGATGAGGTCAAAGTGTGGTCAAAAAGAAGTTATATGATTAAGACTAGAATCAAGAACAAAGATAAGATACTTAATACAGAAAAGAAATTTCCAAAATTGAATTGGACCTTGTAGAAACAGGCAAAAAGTGCAAGGATGGCATAGTCTGAAATGATTACTTGCCGACTTATTAAAGGCAAGTATATTAAGTTTCTTGATCTTAATTCATCAAGTACAGTGTCATCTCAGTTCTCATCATTAATTGGTTGATTTTGGAAGGCACAATGAGTACCAAGTAAATTGCTTCAGCTGGAAAGGTAGCGAATCACAAGGCAGTTCATACCCACAAGTGCTTGCTTATGGGTGGACCACCAAACAAGGACCAGGATAGAATTTGCATGCCAAAAATGGGTCAAGTACCAAGTTCAGTGAGTTCCAAAGCAATTGAATATGAGGACATAACTATATTGACCTGGATGCCTGGTGGTGTTCAGATCCTGGGGCTACTGCAGTAAGATAAAGTCCCTGGACTCGTGTACATCCTTAATGGAAGAAAGAATAAAATACCAAGTCTGGACTCTGTCAACTTGTGAGAGACAAAATAGATTAGGTGGTGGATGTGGATATACTTTATAAAGAGAACAAGAGGAATATTTAGCTCTCTTAAAAGTTATTCCTTAAGGGCCGGCCAAATAGCTCAGCGAATGAAAGCACCTGCAAGCAGGCACAGGGGCTGGGAGTTCAATCCATGGGCCTGCCATGCTGGCTCTGCCCCCAGGGTGCACTGAGACAGCAATTGAGACTGGGTGTGGTGGCATACTCCAGTAATCCCAGCTCTTGGGAGGCTGTAAACAGGCGGCTCACTACAAGTCCAATCTAGTAGTGGGACCCTGAACACCCTGTCTCCTAGACCCTTCCCTAAAATACAAAAGAAAAAAGAAAAACATTACTCCTTGATGATTTACAAGAAATAGCTCACTGCTACGTTATAAAAGTACATACTCTTAAGAAACCTCATAATAATTTTCTTGAATAAACACAGCTAGCAAATTCTCACCTAATTTGGCTGAAACAGGAACTCGGTTCTTGAGAGGTACCAGGCGATCCTTACAGGTCTTCTCCAGGGGTGATTCACACTTTATGTGACGCCTAAAGTTTTCCCTCAGAATGGAACGAATCACCTTAACGATGTTGGTTTTGCTCTCGCTGTCACTGGTAGGAGAAAGGAAAGAAACACGGTACCATCTCTGATGCTCATGAGGCGTCACCTTCTCAGCACTGCCTTGCAGATCCTAGGCTGGATCAGCAGCCGTTTCCCAACCTCTGTACCTAGGTTTCATCACTTAGAGAAGCAGCAAGAAGTGCCTGCTCCAAAATTTGGATACATACATCTAATTGATATATTCTCCTTCTAGACTGACACATTTTGAGGGCAAGGGGAGCCTAAAGCTCCCTCTTTTAAAAACAAACAAAAAAAGATTCTTGTTTGTACTAGTTTTAATTTTTACAACTCAGAAATACCTGCAACATAACTGAAAAATGGTTTCTGGCCGTCCTTCTATTTCTGACTTTATATGGATCAACTCCCATATGGAATTATTTTCTGTCCCTGCATAAAAAGAAATGAAACAAGAGTTTACAACTTTGCCAAAATTCGTACTTAAGAACACTTGTGAAGCTTAACATCGAAGGTCTAAAACATGGTAATTCTGGAAACATTTCTGAATACTTTTTTAGAATATCACATGCTATACTCCTTAAGTAATTTTCTGTTACATTTAAGAATCAAGAAAATTCAAATAATTTTGAAAACTACTGATTACACAAATGAAATAATGAATGTAATTGGGAGAGAAAAGCTGTCCATTAGTATTTTGTTTCTCTCCAGGGTTTTTCAAGAAACATCAAAACAACTTTCCTACTTTCATTGTTCTTGTCAGTAACAAAAGATACCAAAAATAATCTCCTAGTCTTTCTAGATCTTTATTCCACAATTCAAATACGTTTCTTAAAGTACTTTTCACTGAACCAGTTACCTGCTGTGTTTCCCAGTCTGACTTGCAGTGCAGATATAGGGATCAGCCAGCGGAATTTAAACGGGTCCAGGTCAGCGGAGCTGTGTGCAGGCCGGGAATTGGAGGGCTAGAAGGTGAAAGGCCCCAGAGAAAAGGTTAAGGAAGCCCCTGTGCAGAGCAAATAGAAACCTCATCTCTTCCTGTGTTCAAGGTTTTATGCAGTGGCATGGGCAGCCAGGGCAAGTGAATCAGATGTGTGCCCAGTTTTCAAAGACCTCCCAGGCTTGTGGGAAAAGCCAGGGTCGTGGTTCAGTGTGCCCCAATTCTGAAGTATCTAGACAGTAGTATCCGTGTTCTCTTGTTACTGCTGATTGTTAATATCCAGAGCTAAGCTATGATTTGGGGGTTTTTGTTCAAATTTTGTGGTTGGTTCGTTTTGAGTCAAGGTAAAAGGTATTTGAAAACAAATCAGAGTTACACAGAGTCCTGTAAGTATGCAACAACATGAATGTTTTGAGTGCCATAAAATAGTTTTCTGTATAGGCCCTGACATGAGTATTTGTACATCTACTTAAAAGCAGATATGGTTCCTTTGTGGAGAGACTCAGAGATATTCTGAGTAAATTGATAACAACAGTCGGGGTACATAGCAGGCTGTGTAGTCCAATGTTACAGGAAGAGACAGCTGTGGAAAGTGAGCTCTAATTAAAAGTACTTCATCTTACCAGTTTCTTTTTCAGTTTGCAGTTTTCTTTATAAACCAATATGACAGCTCTCTTAAAAACTAAAGAAAGAAAAAAAGGGAAGAAAAATCTCATTTTACACAAATTCTTCCAGAGTTAAAGAATGTCTTACTGAACAAAACTCTTCAAATTTATGAATCTCTAAATCTCTAAGCCCCATTATACCAAAAATTGTGGTGAATAGAGAGTACTTTCTTCCGTTTTGTTTCTTCTCTTCTATGAAGAAATTCTCTTCTAAAACGATCCTAAAACTACTTTTTTTGTTTTATTGTAAATCGAGATTATGGTGCATATCTGTGACCATACACCCTTTGTATCCCTGTGATCCCAATCCCAACTCCCAGTAAGAACTAGATTTTTGCAATATAGCAAACTATTAAGATGCCACGTTTCCAGATAGCCTGTGGACTGCTGCTGTAACTTGGGCTGAGCCAAGCAGCACAAAGAAAAACAAGATAATGTATGCAAAGCCACTGTGTTTTAACTAGTTGCAGGCAGGCTAAGTCACTGGCCACCACAGCATCTCTAACTCCTCGAAATCTAGCAAAGCCAGTCAACTTCATTGTTGCCAGTCTCATTTAAGGCATTTTTTTTTTTGGCGGGACTGAGGTTCAAACTCACGACCTTGCACTTGCCAGGCAGGCACTTGTGCCACGGAGCTATCTCCCCAGCCCCAAGGTATTTTCTTTTGAATGGAATACTAACCAAATACTGTAAGCTCAAGGTCCTTTCTGGCTTTTCCTAGAGAAAGAAATGGATTCAACCAGGAGACTGTGGAATGCATCAGAAGTTCTCCCATGGAAAGTTCTGTTACCTAGATTGTAAGGACAGGAAATAAAGATGTGGCAACTCTGGGATAGATGATTTCATATTGTATAATGACTGATAAATAATACAAAAGTGAATGCATTTTTAGTGTACACTTAGGGACATGTATGTGAGGTGTGCCTCAGAAGCAAGTCCATTTCCCTAACAGTTTTACCATGGGTCAGTGCTCAAAGGCCTGTGCTAACATCTGCCACAGATCAGTATGCTGTCTCTGATGCGCCAACTGCATTGACCTGCTAATAAATTACCAACACTGAAATTGATATTAAAAAAAAAAAGTTAAAAACTCTGCTCATTTTCTTGTCACTGTCTACCTAAACTGTTGCTGCCTGTGTGGCAGCTTTGGGATCATAAAGTTCTAAATTTACCAATCAGACCAAATTATATATATATATATAATTTTCCATTTGGACTGTTTTGAGGAGCAGGTCACTGCCAATATTTGATGTTTTTAAAAGGAAAAAAGTTTTAAAGAGAAAAGCCCTATATTCTCTGTATTCTGCTGTTCTCTTCCATCCCCTCTCTCCTTTCAGGCCAAATCACCCTTTGTTCCAGACCCTGGCACTGGTAGACCTTAGGCCCATGGAAAAGGTAGAAAGTAGGGATCCAAAGTCAGTGATGTTCTTCTTTGTATAATACCAACCTAAGCCCATATTTTTACATCAATGTAATGTATTCTGTGTTACATTTCTTTCTAAACTGTATGTTTTATTGCATACATTAAGGTTAAAAAGAAAGTTGTGTCATTTTTCAAAGTCCTACAGCGTCCTAACAGCTCACCTAAGCCCCAACCACCACACATGAAACCCCTGAGTGCAGAGCCCCACAGACCTCCTTCTCTGTGCCACTCTGCTCTGCCACCAACTGGTCAAACACGGTCCCGTAATCCTCATAGATCTTCTGCATCTCATTGATGTGGCTCGCCACTTTTTCCATTGCCTTTAGTGCTTCTGCAAAATGAGAAACAATCTTCGTTGTATTTATTATTTAAATCTGTGCAACAGCAGTCATGGAAGTGCATGTTAATATTTATCTCTAGATGTGTCCTACAGCCTCATGGGATCATAGATGGGACCTTTGGAAGATGATGGTTTATGGGGCATGTTGCTACTGCTTGCTGTCAGGAGGCAGAGCCTAGTTGGAAGAGGCAGGCCATGGACAAGGCCTGGAAGGATGGATCTCCCTGGTTGGCTCCACCCTTGACCCTCTTGCTTCCTGGACAGCTTTTCCTCCACTATGCCTCTTTGCCATGATGAGCTTCCTTGGGGTCAGGTGACCATGGACTATATATCATTAGCCAAAATAAGCCACAAAAAAATTGACTAAGAGCTTAAGATTCAAACCGGGACTCAGCTGTTCTCACCAACAGCAGCCACACACAGCTCATCACAGCCCATTGTGCCCCTGTGGTCACAAAGAACAACAAATTATCTTCCACCTCTAATTCTTTTTTAAATGAAGAGATGTAAAGTAGCTAACACTCCATCAGCACTTCCTTCTTTGTGTCAGGATATTTATGTGTCTATTTTATCTGCACAATGACTTAATGACCTAACTGATCTCATTTTATGGAAGAGGAAAAGCTTTTGTAAAGAGGTATAGTCTTTTGCAAGAGTTCTGGAGAGAAGGGGCAGAGTGAAAATTCAAGTCAGGCTGCGTCAAATATCTGCTCTTAATTTCTGCTTCTCCTCTCGTATGACTTAGTAGAAGTGGAACCACAATGTTTTTTTTAAAAAATTAGGATTTATAGATGTCTTTGCAAACACAACTGCTTAGAAAAATTCTTTGCATTTGTACATCAGGTTTATAGTTTGTATAAGGGACAAAATGGTTCTGTCAAAGTCAAGAAGCAGAATTTCAGTTCACCTCCAAATTCAGTTATTTTTTACACTTTGTTCTCCAGATTCAGTATTTTAGTGAGGAGGGTGGTTTGAAAGGGTCACTGTAATACAAAATGAACTCCTCACACTCTACTTGAATACTTATAATTTGTATGACATGTACAATTTAACTTTCATATAAAAAATTTTGTCTTCATTGCTTATAAGACCCAAGGTATGTTTGTCATGGAAGAATATGTTTAATATTCTCTTGTCTCGTTATTCAGCACATCTAAACTGTATAAATAAATGTTTGTCTCCCTAGGAATGTTATGGATTAACTGGAGCTCCCAGTTCCTCTAGTCCAAATGAAGAATCTCTCTAATGGACACCCTTCTCTCAAACTGTGGGTCTGTGTTTTTGGCAAATTGCCCTACAGGCCAGTAATTTCAAAGGATACGCATGATACCACATCAGCACCTACTATAGAACCTGTCTCTGAGCCCTTCGTTTCAAAGCTGAGTTCTCAGGAAAGTCCACAAGATGGCGCCTTGTGCAGCACATGTCAGCAGTGCTGGGCAGCAAACACCACTATGCAAGTGATAGAAAGGAGGTCTGACTTTCAATTCAGATGGCACTGTTTACTAGCCAAACGGTGTGAGCTCATTTGCCCAACTCACTGAGCTTAAGTTAACTCTTAAGTTAGCTTGAGTCACCCTGCCAGAGGATTTTGGGGCCCTCCACTGAGATAATTTTTTACCAAAGGGATACTATAGAATCTAATGGGATGACCAGGTCAAGCAATTTTCACCTATGAATGTTGCAACTGAGATGAGTGGTCACAGTAGTGACAAATGATTCAAAACGCACCTCTACACAGGAGAACAAGTGTGCTTGAGGGCATGCAGTCCCATCCTAGCCTTACCTGTGAGGTGGTAGTGCTCCTCACTCTCATGGTCCGTCAAGGATACAAGCTCCTTCAGCAGCAGAGGGTACTTGAGCACTCTCTGAACTGGCTTGATAAGGTAAGACTCCAGGGTCGAGGAATGCTGTTTAGTGGGATTCCGGGCATCCAGAAAAGTCCTGAAAGCCTTATCGGTTTTAGCTACAAGTAATGAATAGAAGACACTTAGAAGAGCACAGCTGTGTGTCATATTGTGTGTCATTTATCTTAACAGTTGTTTTCAGTCACCCTTTTCCATAGTCTTCCTAGTGCCATCCTTCAGTAATTATCCACGCACATCAGTGGGCCCAGCACTTCACTGTCAACCTGCAATGCAGCATCTAGGTCTAATGAGTCCTGGGAATGAAGGGAGCTTGCTAAGATTCCGGAGGAGTACAGTCCACATGCCGGAGAGAGCACCCAGCCCCACGTGGGAGTGTCTGACTTCTGTACATACTCACACACTATCAGGGGTGGCAAAAAAAGTGAGTGTAAAACAGTCCTTAAAGCCACAAATCGTTGTTATAGAGACACTGTACCACATCCTACAGAGTCAACACAGCAGAATGGCCAGAGCTTCTTCCACCGGCCTCACTAGCACTGTTTGTGCTTATCTGGAATTGAAAAGCAGTATCATCTGTCTTTCAAAATGAGTTAAGTAATACCTGAGGTCTTCTCTACAGCTCCAAGTGGACTAAATTCTCACATGAGAGCTGCAGCTCTTGTAGGTGTGACATTAAAACCCTGCTGGCAGTGAGAACTGCCTTTTTGCTCAGTGTCTGATGGCCATGAAGGATACATGAAGAAAAAAAAAAAAGAGAGAAAAAAAGGGGCTGGGCAAATAGCTCAGTAGAATAAGCGTGTGCTTGGCACGTGCAATGGCCTGAGTTCAATCCCTGGTCTGTCCTCCCCACGAAAAAAAAAAGAGAAGAATCCAGGTCTGCTTAGTATGGGTGCCATCGAACACACCAGCTGCCACTTTGGACTCAACCAGTTCACACTAACTGACCAGCTGTTGGGAGAGCAACTAGTTCGAGTGAAGATAATTTGAAGTTCTGTGTCGAAAATAAAATCTGTAGCATCTAGGACAGTGACAGCAAAGCTTTTAAAGCTTTCAGTGATAACACAAAGCCAACTGCAACATGTGTGTCATAGGTTTGCTACCACTATGTAGGAGATACAGTACCATTTTATTTATTTTTAAATCATTTATTTATTTATTTGGTACACAGTATCACTATGCAGCTTACACTCCTAGTCATGCTGTCTCAGCCTCCCCAGTGCTAGGATTACAGGCCTGTGCCACTGCACCTGGTTTTGGGGCTGCCATGGCATGCAGTACTGGGGATCAAATCTGGGTCTTTGCCCTTGCCAGGCAGGCAGCTAGACCACCGAGCTATCTCCCCAGCCTATACAATACCATTTTAGAACATACCTGCCTAATCACGTTAGTAAAATGGTCTTTTGACAAAAGAGGAAAAAAGTATGCTCTCATTGACTATCTGTAAGATGTTTGTGCGACAGGATGTCAGTGGAGTTAGGCTTCTGTTTAAAGTGGCTACAGAAGATGGATTTTTGCCTGGGTCTTGTTAGTCACAAGCATCCCACAACTCCATTGTTTGTAAACTGGGGGCTTCAAAGTATATGAAACTTTGCCTTTAAAGCAAATGGCAAAGCCACATCAATTGGAATGGTTAAACACTGCATGTCAGGACAAACATCTCCATACCCTCCATGATGGTGCAAAAAAGACCCTGAGAAGTGACCTCTGAAGAGACAAGTGCTTGCTAAATCCACCAAAGAGACCAATTTTGGCTAACCATCTTGTGAATTTGATGGTGGTAGTGTATAAGAGCTTCTGGGACTTAAGAACAGAGTTGACAATGAGAACAAAAAACTGTACCACCCATTTCTCTCTACTGCACACAAGGGTTGCAGCTGTGAGGTTCCAGAGAATGAGATGCAGTGAGGAAAAGCTCAGGTGCAGTGTAATAGCAAAGTAATGCATGACAAAGCATCTGTGTAAGGACACTTGTTCACTGCTACCAACAAACTGAGGTAAACTGAAAATGTTCCTTTAACTTGTCACTTGCTTTTTTTTAACTTGTCACTTTCAAGGTCAAAAAATGGAGCATAATCCACTAAAATTGTACCTATCCATACTGTTAAATATGGATTGCTCTTTATTAACAGATAATACTAAAAGCAAGACTATAAATGTATAAGCAACTCACCTCGCTCAAGAACCTTCTGTACTTTAATATGGTTAGCACAAAATCCACTGTAGAGTTTAAAGTGGTCCGCATAATAGAGGAATGAGCCACCAAGGGAAAATAGCAACTTCTAGAACAGGAGTAGAAAAGGTCTAATCAGACACAGTTTGCTCACTATGTGTGAGCCTGGTCCACGGCCCCTCCTGTCAGATGCCACAGCACTCATGCTTTAGGAGTCATGAAGTAAGGGGAGGCCCATTGCAATCACTCAGCAAAGGGAGCTCAACCCATGCCTCCCTCCAGTGGACCTTCCCCTTGATGGAAAGGTTTTTTGGCAACACAGCCTTCTGACTCAGTGTAGGATACATCTAGCAAGGTGGGCTACAGATATCCCAAGAGTGAACTCTTAGACCCCAACTTGGGAAGAATGATGCTCACCATAAACTTCCTGGCCCCCTTTCCACCGCTTTCTGCCTTGTCGTTGGGACTTCCTGTCAGCCATGGCACTAACTCAGCCACCTCCCAAAAGAGAACCAACCCTTAGGCAGAACATCTGAAACCTATACTCTGCCCTAGTTCCCCAGGTGTGGGGAAGGTGCTGTTGTTTCAGAAGCACCTACACATTCTTTCAGAAAGGTAAATGAACAGCACATGTGTGGTCAACACCAGGTGACTCCACAGAGGTGGGGGACTTCTTGAGCTGCCCAGAATCTGGCTGACAGAAACAACTACTCCAAAAGGAAAAAAAAAAAAAAAAATGTAGCTTTCTTTTACTACCTCCTAGGGGGAAAAATACAAACACTAAATTTATCTTGATAAGGAAAAACAGGTTCTTTTCTAAGAGAAAAAATTTGTGCCTCATACACTTTTTTTTTTTTTTCTTTTAAGTACAAGTATAAAAATACTTACTCTAAACTGCGAGGGAGTTTCCAGTATATCAAAGTCAGCGGAAGCAGAGATCCCATCCTCCAGAGTCTCCAGAAACACCTTCTGAAACTCCAGCATCTCCGGCAAGCTTCCAAAAAGTGACTCCATCTAGGGGAAGGTCAGGTTTGAAACGGGTTAGCCAGGACAAGCTAGAGGCCTGCAGCTCCTGAGGCCCACATATCAGCCGCAAGGAAGCATTCCCAGGAAAGGCAGAGGCGAACCCTTTGCACAACAACACAAGGTACATGAGAGAAACTACAGCTCCAGATGCAGTTCCTTTTGGTCTAAGATGACTTTTTAAGTGGATATAAAATTTTTGAAGTTCAAATCAGGAAGGATAAAGGTCAGCAGAAAAGAACTCATTCCTGTGACTTAACATTAACATCCTTCTGCCTTTTACACTTTGGCTATTGAGCTCTGCAGCAGAAGCCGTAGACATCACTTAAGAGGAGGTCACCCATGGGGCTTCCTGAAGACCCTGTGTTTCAGACATTATTTGGGAATTGGCGTATGTAGTTCTCTAAGAAGGGTGCTAAAAAGTGAACAGACTGGGCTGAACAAAAGTTCAATGAATATAGAAGAAAAGTGAATACCTCATCCTGGGTTAGGAAAGTCTCACTCTGAAGTGGCTCCAGGTATAGCTCAAAGAGGCAGCTCAGATCCTGCAAGAGGAAGAGACCTCACTTAAGTCTCTCAAACAGCCAAGAGATTCCAATATCCCCTACTGCAACCCCAAGTACTCCCATTAGGAATACTGACATTTGTCGTGCTGAAATTCTTGATCCTAAGAGTGGTTATTTTTGCTCCCCTGGTGTGAAGGTTAATACCACATAACCAGCATCACCTGCATTCTGCGTGTTTCCTTACAGCCTCCTACACACTGCTTAGTGTCATGTGGACAGAACACCCAGTGGCTAGACCCCTGGAGCCCATACTCCTCTATGAGGGATGCAAGGTGTAGCTAAGTGCAATGCTGCTGCCAGGTGGGACCACAGCCACTGGATACCTGGCTTCCTTGTCAGTACTAGGGAGCACAGTGATAGCTCTAGCATGGAGCTGGAAGACTGGGAGCTCTTCAGAGTTGGACTTCATATGCCAGCAGAATTTTAAACTCTCATCTTCCATTGCAAGAAAAACATTGCGAAGATTAGCAGTCATGTTCAAAATCTAAGCCATAATTGAGGCTATAGTTAAGTTGGCTCTGGCAGCACAAAATAGTGGGAATTCACTGTCTTTACAAAACCTACTAAGATTTTTTTTCCTAATTTATTCACTTGAATCCGGACTAGTTTAATTTAGTGACAGGAAAATAATTCAGAGATAGAGAAGATTTCTCTCTCATGTTTTATTTATTGTGAAGAACTCTGAGTCCTTAAATCCTAAGCACAGTAAACTACAAAGTCAGCTCAGCTACACTGACTCCCTCATCTTACAAGGGGCAAATCTAAGACCCAGCAGCTTTTCAAAGTCCAGAGCACTCCCAGAACCTTCATAGTGCTGGTTCTGAAAGCAAGGCCAGGCCTCTGATGCTGATGGGCTTTCACCACAGAGACTTCCCTCCCTCTGTCCCCACATTCCACAGCAGCCCCGGATGTGAGAAGTCACTCAGTACATCCTGGGGAGCACACAGATGTTGCAAATTTCAAGGAGCATGCAGGGATTCAGGTTAAGGAATGACAAGGGAAATTCTGTGTTAAATATGAACTGCAGAAATTTAAAAACAATGGGGCGTGTGTGAATCACAGTGGGTACCCAGTGTGGTTATTTGTACAGACAGTGGCAGTGCAGCCATCACTCCCGTCCAGGTCGGGGCCAGCAGCTCAGAGCACTTACTGCACAGCAAGAGCAGGTCACGCTGAGCTGGGGGTGAGAGAGCCATGAAGACAGAGGCCCTATGAAGACAAAGTGCAGGTTTCTTGCAGAGAGGTGAGAGCTGGTTCCTCCTCTCTACTGGACCATAATAGTCACCTCAGTATGGTACCAGCATCATACTGCAGTCACCCCCCCCCTAATGCAGTGTGGCTTCACAGAGGCAGAAAATCATGACAAAAAAAGGGATGCAGGTCCTACTTTCAAGTCTGCTCCCAACTCTGCCTGCAAGGGCTCAGTGACTTTTCTGAAAATATTAGGAAGGCTCTGAAGTCTCAAAAATATCCACAGCTTGGGCTGGCCAGATAGCTCAGCAGATTAAAGTGCCTGCTTAGGCAGATGCACCTGCTGGGGTTCCATCCCCTGCATGCTGAGCCAGCCCCAGCCCCGCCCCTGAGCTTGGGCATGGTGGCACGAACCTGTAATCCCAGTTTTTGGGAGGCTGAAAACGGGAGAATCACTAGGAGTCAGATCTACATAATGAGAACTAGTAGACCCTGTATTAAATGCATTTTTAAAAAAAGATCCATAGCTCACAAATCTACTTGGACAAAGGTCACTGTGGATGCAGTCTAAACTCCCTGGTGGCTACTTCATCTCTCTACATTGTATGCAAAAGAATACATAATGGAAAATGAAACTCAATTATCTTTCTCTGGTGGCTTTTCTTTCTTCCCTATGGGCCAAAGGAAGGAGCTTTGGCTAAGACTTTTGGTAAAGACCAGGGAAACAGCAGTGATAGGGTGAAAAAGAAAGTTTGCATATATCTTGTGGAGAAAGAAGGTTCGAGCCATATGTGTGACAACCTGACTGAGCACCTCACTCCTGGGAGAAGAAGGGGGCCGAATTGGAAGGATGCCCAACAGCCACCCAGAGTGCCAAGCCAGGCCTGGATTGTCAGCTGCTGCTTTATGCTGTGCTACTGTGGTGATTGACAAATTTAAAGTAGCTCCAAAGTTTCAGCAAGTACTTAAAGAACTCTGCTTTCCCAGGGCTCTTCTCTCTATATATGGTTCTCAGACCCATAACTGGAAGGCTGATGAGATAAAAGAATTCTCTGAGTACTCAAGTACTCAAGTCCACAACTATGTCTTAACCATGATGTGAGAACACTGCAGAGCCTGTGGTACTCAACAGGTCCATGGCCCCCACCGTCTGCACAGTGACCTCACAGGCAGGGAAGGCCTGCAGCCTGACTGGGCTCCAGGCAGGATCTAGCCACTTGTGTGTAGATTACTTCCTAGCTCCTTATCACCTAAAGTGATCTCAGTCTGTTACTAAAGCAGTACAGACTCCCTCCCACAGATTGCAAATGACAAAGTAGAACATCTGTTTCCATAGTGAGAGCTACCTTGGTAACAATGAGCCAAGAAACTGAATTGTTTCTGGATCCTCTCAGCTCTTGCACTCTCTCAGCCTCCCTCTCCTAATGCTTCTAGGAGTAGGTGTCTGCTTCAGGATTGGCAGATGTCTGGGACAGAGGTGCTCTGAGGCCTCTGCAGGCACACAGCTTCCCATCAGCAGAGGACTCAATGCCTGGCACCCCCTGTTACCTTCACATAAGACTTCTCTGTGTCCACAAGCTCCTGGATGACCTTCCGGAGGCGGTCTGCATCAGACAAGTGGCGGGCCAGAGGCTTCGGAGGTGGGTCCTGGCTCTCCCTGGGTCCTTCCATACTCTTGGTTTGGGTGTCGTTAAAGCCCCTACACAGTGTGGTGATCTGTTCAGCACTCTGAGAGATGACAAGAGGTAGGAAGTAATAATCAGGACACTCGCCATGAACATCAGCAGCCCATCATAGACACAGAGTATCTATTTGTACCTAGCACTCACTCCAGAACCTCAGAGATCTGGGACAAGGGCAAGCAGTTTCATTAACCTCAGACCACTCTGGCAATCATCTGAATCCAGTTAGAAAAAAATGGCATCTTCGCAATGTTTAGAATTTAAACACATACCACTTCTGAATGTCAAAATAGCTGTGATATACTGCTGCAGTTCTAGAATCAAAGAGGCAAGGCCTGGTTAACCAACTACTGTGAAGCTGAGGTTGCTTTGAAATCAAGGCATGAGAAATTCCCAAGAGAACACACAGGAAATAGCCTCACTGGGTTTGCTCTGTCCCTCAACATTGGGCCTAGGCAGCTTCCCATCTCCTAACTTGCCTGGGAGACTCAGGAATGGTGAAGTAACATGGGAGACAGAGAGAGGGAGAAAGGGAGGGAAAGACAGAAAGAGGAGAGAGAAAAAGAGATCCCTAGCCTAGAGGGGCACAAAGCTTGATGAAAGTACAGGCAGAGGAGCAGCTGGCACAAGTTGCTGGGTGAATGTGTGAGGAGGGGCATGACCAACCTGTGGGAAACCTTCACAGCAGAGGGTAGAGCTGGGTTTTTGCAGTAAGCAAACTTAGGGAGCATGCATCAAGGGTGCATTTATTCCAGGCAGTGAGGACAGAAATCACACATGATTAAGGGATAAGGAGCAGCAGGAATCTCGAGAGACAAGGACACTAAAACTTTTGATGCAAGTTCATTATGAGATCTGAGCACTGTGTGATGTTGTTTTCTCAAAGAAAACCATTCACGTGCTTCTGCTATAGGCTGGCTGCTTGAAGTTTCAAACAAGTCTCCTGTGTGCTTTCATAGTTGAGTATCTCAACATGAGAGTCCAAGAGCATCTTCTCTTTTCTGCCCACACCTCTCTCCACCTCATCTCACCATGGAATGGTCCAGAAGCTTGTGGAGGGCAAGGCTGTGTCTTTCTTTGGCATGGCCTCACATGCTCCCCTCAGTGTTCATTTCCCTTTTCTTACGTTATTCAACAAAGAACAGCATGGTCCCAATGTGAGTGGCCAATAACTGTAATATGTCGTAACTTTGTGTCTCAACTAATGTGACCCTTTCTTCATTTTAGATGCCTTCATATCTGACTTTGATCCATCATTCTGTGGAGCAAAAAGTTGAGCTTGTTAGAAAGATCTCTGAATACTAACTTCACTTGTTTTGCTTGGATGTTTCAGAACAGAGACAACTGATACACAGATGTGCCAGTTCACCATGGTGGCCTGACACATGTTTTCTATGACAAAGTGAATGCCACAAAGCTGCTCTGGCCCACTTTCCCTTTTGTTCTATCTCTACCCCAAAAGTGTCCTCTCCTCAGATGTTGAAAGTACACAATCAGGAGTAAAACTCAACATCATTAATCAAGTTGATGGGCACCAATTGTGGGCTTATTCTGTCTCTAAATAACTGGAAGATATTTCTGTCCAAAAATAGAAGACTCACCAAGGTTGGAAACACCTAAGTATAATGTAAGGTGGGCTGGAAACTTACACAAGCTTGGAATAAATGGAAAATGTATGGCAACTGCACAAATAGAAGCATCACTCCGGAATACATTGCTACAGAAGGCTTTAGCAAAGCAGTGGCTTCTCCTATGGTCCTCACAGGACCCTGGCCAAGGGAGATCCATGGAACAGCCCAAACATGCAGGAAAACTGGGCTGAGTTTTCTCTATCTAATATACAGAGCCTGCTCCTCAGATAGAATTGTGTCTCACCTTACCAAGATTCCTGGTGCACAAGTTAGATCCAGCATGTAGGGGGTGCTAAGCCTCCAACTAGACACAGACACATAAAGTATGAAGTAATTTGTTTTCACTTTAACACAAAAGCATAAAGAAGTACTAATGATTCTCCTTGGAAATACATATTTTTCTCTTTTTTTTTTCTTGTTAAATGTGAACACATGCATATTCTGGCAATGCCTATCAGAAAACATGTATTTTAGGGTAAGACTTCCAAGAAAAAAAAAAAAGTGGATTTTAAGGCACCAATCAGAATGCAGTTTGAATTTTCAAAATGTCTTATATTTGTAACAATCAAGCTGTACGCTTCAGTGACACTCCAGCGCTGTTCAGTGACACACAGTACAGTACAGCCAATAGGTGCCATTTGACCCTTCTAGGACATGAGCCTCTGAGGGACACAAAGGAATATAAGGGCAACAGCCTGTGTCATGCCTGTTCTCACCAGTGACCTCAACACTGGGCTGCATCAGCTTTCCTGGGGGCTTTCAGAAACACTGCTGAGACTAGGGGAAGGAGGAAACCTGGGACCTCATCCCGGGCATGTTTGAAAGCTTCCCGTGTGCAACCTGCAGAGAATAGCTGGCCTACCACTTGGGACAGCCATATCTGCTTGGATTTCCTGGGGCTGCAGACTCAGACTGCACCCTGCCCCACAGCTGCATGAAGAGGAGGCCACATGAAGCTGTGTGGAAGGAGATGGGGCACAAAGCGGGAGGAAGGAGGCAGAATCGCATCCCGAGCCTGCACTTCTAGTTTAGCCCTCTTTTAACTGCTAAAGAGCACCTGATAACAATACCCATACTCTTAAACTCTCTTTTGAAATCTCTGTCCTGGGATTTGCACCCCAAGCTCAGACAATTTAATTTTGCAATCCTGAAAACAAAGTTTCCAGAGCTATGGAAGTTGTACTAAGCTTGCATGCACTGTATAAAAGAAGATCTGACTAAATGCACCATAAGTTAAATGGCATCTGGTGAGCTTACAGCTTTGCCTTGCTGGGATGTCAAAAATCACACCTAACGATGCAGTGTTAAAATAACGAGGTTTTAAAAATAAATTATCTTGCCATTTTAGAAAATGAAAATTCATTTCAAAAACATGTCTGGTTCTGAAATTGTTCAATATCAAATCTACTTTTCAAGGTACTGCAGTGAAGTGCTCAAGCGCTGCAAAGACACCCTTAGCACATTTAATAGCTGGGCTGTGAACAGGACCTCAGCTCAGGAGCGGGGTGGGCTCCTAAAGAAGGGAGGAACGATATGTTGTGCAGACCACAGGCGAAAGCGGCGCCTGGCGATCATACTGCGGTTCCTCTATTCTCAGTGGTGGTTATCCACACTGAACTCCTAAAGGTGGATTAAATGTGGGGCTCATAAGCACATTCTAGGAATAGCAATGACTTCCAAGTCCTCCATGTCCTTAGTCATGAAAAAGCAGCGGTAGTGTCAATCCCATCAGATATCTCAAACTGCTGTGGTCCTGGGAGCAAAGAGCATTGCTCGCCACCAAACATGGGTGGGGCACTGTCACAGAACTCAAGCACTTTGTCTGCTGTGGCCCACTGAGGTTTTCCAGTGGCAGGGCAGGGGGGCGCAGGCAGGACCCTCATGGTTTGCTTTTTCATTATGGCCGGCTCAGCCTGCCCTGGGGGTGGGGCCGGCACAGCATGTGGTGCTGGGGATCAAACTATAGTCCCTGCGGCTGCCTAAGCTTGCCTAAGCACGTGCGTTAGACCACTGAGCCATCTCGCTGGCCCCAGGACCTTCATGGTTTACACCCTTCTCCTCTACCTGTCCACTCCTCAGCAGAGCAAGGGCAACACTGGCTTGCCTGGCTTGCTGCCTCTGTCAACCATGGAGTGAGGGCAGGGTTTTAGGAGGGTAGTCTTCTGTGCTCAGAGAGCAGAGTACAGCCACCACACCCACAGAGGTGGTGGGGGAGTCCATTAGGCCAATCCCACCCACAGGGCGAAGATCCTGCCAGGGAGAAACCAGAGCCACGGAAGTGTGGGCCTCTCATTTATGCTTCTATTTGCCGCAATCAATACTAATATCTTGAGTTCATTGTAGGTTTCACCATTTCTAAGAGGGCACAGATATTTTCCCTAAAAGATTCATTAAAACAATTAAAATTGTTCCCAAGCAGGGGCCCACGATACTGGCCCCTGCACATTTTTTTCTTCCTTTGGGTTTTTAAAATTGCACTAAGGTTGAGCCCTACTTGAAAATGATTTGTAGCCGGGCATGGTGGCACACGCCTGTAATCCCAGCACTTGGGAGACTGAGGCAGGAGGATCAGTGCAAGTTTGAGACCAGCCTGGGCTACAAAAGTGAGCTCAAGGCCAGCCTGAACCTGCATAGCAAGACCCTGTCTCAAAAAGACAAAAAAAGAAAATGATTTGATCTTGTTTATAAAGGAGAAGAGTGGCTCACTCAGGAGCAGATGTTTAAGCAAAGTTATTTTTGTTTTAATACATGGATAAGGACAGCTTCTGCCTCAATATAAAGAGGCCGATCTGTGTCTGTTTTCAAGGAACCCACAAAGCTGTTCTTAAGGGTAACACTGAAAGGGCTTCATATGATCAAGCCCCTCCCCCTACACAGTCTGGAGGAACGCAGGGGCAGTTTTCCCCTACCAAATTCTGAGCCACTCCATTAACCTCCTATCTGGATTCAGTACAATTCTTCTCAGCAGAAAACCACCCAAACAATCTCCTTTGACTTGGGTGTGTAAAATCTGTCCCCCTGATCCCAACAGCATTGATACTCCCTGCACTCCTCATTGGAGACATCAGTGCCAGCAGCTTTTCCATTTTCCTGTAGGCTTTAAAACATTTAGAAAACAACTGCTGGAGGATGAGTACATCATGTCACCCAGAATTGTTTCAAGTCTATGGCTGGGGCTTCATCGCTGCTGCAGGAAATGCTAGTGCTGATCAGAAGGCAGCTTTACTGCACAGGAGCCCAGCCCTGTCCCCCTCCCTCAGGCCCAGTACTCGAAGCCCTCCTTAGTCAGGCTCCAGGCACTACAAGCTTTGTCAGAGACACTTATTTGTAACCCTTGGGCTCAAAAAGATGTCTAGCCTAAGGAAAAAGGTTCAAAAGTAGTCCACAACTTAGGATAATATTTCACATGGAAACACAAACAGCAGTATTTGCAGTGTGTGCTACTTCAGCCAGGAATGTGAACTTTAAGGGAAATTAGTGAAACACTTAACCAACGCACAGACCTACTGGATCCTATCATACTACTGGGTTAACTACTGTGCCACAAGTTGATCTCTTGCTACATCTCTGATTTCCCCTGAGCCACTAACCTGGCCCAAGACGGAATCCGAATGATGTCCACAAGGACTCACCATATGGGAATATCAGCCCAAAAGATTAAATTTCGGCTTCCTCTATTGCTACTAAAGAGAATAATGAAAATACTGAAACTACAACTTAGGCCTGGGACAAGTGACTGATTGTCCTGCAGGATGATCTAGCCCTGGCAGGGTAGTGTTCGTAAGCATCATAAGCATCGTCTTTTTATATACTGAACACAAAAGAATTCTCAGTTCATTGTCTGGAAACCAGGGGGAGCTTGCATTTCTGAGTAATCTCAGCGTGCAACTGCAGGGTCACTTGTCATAGTCTAGCAAGTTAGTTAAGTGGGAAATGTTCCCCTTAGGAAAACAAGACTAACAAGTTAGAGGACTTTTTCTCGACTTGCTATGCACTTCGTTAAAGTCATTGCTGACCTGTTGGCAGATCTCAACCCTGAACTTTACTGGCAGACTGAATCCACAAGGGCCACAGAGTAAGGCTAGGTGACTTCTCCAGGAATGCTAAGGGGCAAAAGCAGACCCTGGGTCTGAGTTCAGGTGGCTTCCTCCCTCACCTAGGGCTTTCCCCTGGGACCAAGGGTGGGCCTTGGTCCTATGGGTCCTGGTTCAGCTGTCCTGGGCCTCATCACAGCCCAGCCAGGGCTACAGGGATTCTCCAAGGCAGGGAGAAGAGGAAGGGAGGGAGGGAGGGCAGTCTCTTAGCACCTTGGTGGGGTGGGGCGAGTAAGCATACCTTCAGGGTGATTAGTGATGTGTATGTTTGGGGAGCAACTTAACTTCTCTTATAGTGATACCTTAGAAACTCTAGGAAATAGCCTGAGGTTTTTATACTTGCTAAACAGGTAGAAAAAGCAAGAAGAAATCCTCCACCCCAACCCAAGGCCTCACATTCCTTTTTCTCTAGTCCAGACTATTCTGCTTCCAAAGCTTACAGTAGGCAGAATGAGAAGGTAAACTGAAAATAAACACTAAGTTAAACTTCTGGTACAAAACACAATGAGATACACTGCACGGTAACTGATTGGTAGCTGCCAGTAGCAGTGATCAAGGACAGACAAGTCTGCTATCTACTTTTGGCCAGAAAAAGGGACGTGATGTATTAGTAAGGAAAAGAAACTGGTCTCTATGTTTTGAAGTAATTTTTTTAATGTATTACTTCCTATATTAAATCTATGTGTGCCTAAATTGTTATAAAATGGAATTATATATATCATGTAATACTACAGTGGTTAACACTGCATTTAAAGTTATTTTTATTTTAATCTTTTATTTTTTATGTATTTAGTACAGTGTCTGCAAGGTCTTACTACACAGGTCGGACTCGTAGTGATTCTCCTATTTTCAGCCTCCCAAGTGCTGGAATTACAGGTGTGTGCCACCACGTCCAATCTCAGTCACCTCAGCGTGCCCTGGGGGCCGCGCTGGCAGGGCACACTGGAGATCGAATCCCAGTCCCTACGTCTGCCTAAGCGGGTGCTTTAGTCTGCTGAGCTATCTGGCCGGCCCTTTAATTCTAATCTTTTGGTTTATCTGAATTTTCTCTGTTTAAGTAGATACTAGGGTTTTTTTTTTTTAAAAATAAAATCCTTTCTTACTACTTTACAAAAAACATTTGAGGCAAGAAAGGCTCATAAAATACTGTTTTAATAAGGATCTGTGTGACAAATGAGATGAATAGTCCCTTTCCTTATGATCTCAGAGTGTGGCAGGGAAGACAAGCTTTGAGCAAGGAATCCAGATGACCCAGGAAGTGTGGGGTCCCGTGAAAAGGAGAGAGCAAGCCACTCTGTCAGCAAGGCCAGGGGCGCTAACACCAAGGCTGAGACTATAGGTAAATGAAGTCAGATACACTTAGCCAAGCATGGGGGCCCAGGATGTGTGGAGCAGGCAAGAACTGATGGCCAGAGTAGCTGGGGCAAACAGGGAGACGGGAGAGAGCAGGGGCCCAGCGGGTATAGTTAAGAGTTGTGGCTGCGAAGGCAGGAAGCTGTGAGACCGTGACCCTCATGTAAAGGCAGGGGAGCACCCTAGGGATGTGTGTGGCAGTCCCTACCTGACATTTGACGGGGAACACACACTTGGCCAGCCCCTGCCCCTTCCTCATCCCCTTCACCTTTCACCTGCAGTGTTGAACCAGAATCAACACCAGGGCTTCCCAGTGTACATACTTTGGCATCCGCTGTCTTAAGTATTTTTTTCAAGGTAAAAAGTTTACATAAATGGGCCCTGGAGTTAAAACCCTGGTCATGGCAATGATGAGCCATGGGACCTTGACTAACTTCCTAACTCAGCTTACACACTTGTAAGCCAGGGCCACCATTTCACAGGTCATTCAGAGCAGTCAAGGAGGTGAAACATAAAAATACCTAACATGGTCCAGGGGTCAACAGAGTCTGGGGCTCACTGAAAGTTAGGGTGCATGGGAGTTTAATGCCGGAAAGCTGCTGTTTTCAGAAGTACAAAAAAAAAAAAAAATAAGTGTTCTTGGAGCCCTGCAGCATGGACCCGAAGAACTGAATTTTATTGTATTAGTCATTGTATATCTAGTCCCTCTTCTCTGCCAGGCTGTGCTCTGAGGCTGGAGATGGGTCACATGCAGGTAACAGGACTATGATGACACAAAGTGGAACACAGTATCTCTGGCAGAAATGACAAGTTTCTAAGAGAAAATAAAGCAGAGAGAAGGTGAGGAAGGCCAGGCACAGACAACTGCAGCTTTCACAGGTTCCAAAGCAGGTGCAATGTGCCCAGCAGGGGGAGCAGGGCCACTTGGTCTACAGGAAGGGCAGCCTGGGTAACCTGGGGACCTTGCATTGAGAAGGCAGGAGCACTTAGCCCACACTTGAGTGTGCCTGGGGTGAATGTGCAGTGCTCAGCCAGCAGTGCCCAGCAGGAGGGCAGAAGAGCCAAGGTCCTGGGTAAGTGGCAGCCCAAGCCTCGGCCCTGGCCAGGCCCCTGGCTCCTGGGAGGCAGCAGCTGGTGCAACGCCAGAGCAGCCAGGATGCGCCCTGTCCTCCTCACCTGCGCCTTCTGCTGTTTCCTTATTTGATAGCAGCTTGGTCAGAATTCAGGGGTGAATAGATATGATCTCCCTGCCAAGGACATTTCAAGGGCCAGGGAGCAACCCTACACAAACAAGCCCCCTGTTTACAAAAATATTGGCTGTTTCCATGCTCTTCTGACAGAATTTACACAAAAAGCGGGCCTATCTAGTCTGCCGAGCCAGGTCCTGCCTTTTCCCATCCCCATTTCATCTGGAAAGAAAGACAGCTTATTTAGATGCTTAGCCTGTAATTAAACCGTCTCATCAAGAGAGGGGCATGAGAGCCAAAATGTTTCTTGCTTTCCGGATGCAAAAATATGACATTCATGATATGAAGAGATTCTAGGGAGCCTCTGCTGACGTGAACAGGAAAGGTAGGAGCCTCTCTGAACACTGTCATCAAACTATGGCCTGCAGGCCAAGCCCAGCCTGCTGTTAGCATTTTAAAAATTTAATTAGAGCTCAGCCACGCTGCCTACCGCTCCTTTCACATGGTGTCACTGAGGTCAGCCATTTTGATGGCCCTGTACAGGAACAGCTTAAGGGAATTAGACCCAGATCAAAGATTTTTTTGAAGTTAAAACTCTAATTAAAGTGCTATTACAGATTAGGAACCACAAATAAGAATTTATATCCAATATAAAACCTAAGACCACAGCCTTGGACTGTGTCAGAAACAAAAAGTGCAAACCCATGAGTACTGGCTTGGCTCAGCTCCAGGGCTCAGAAAATGATGCCCAGTTCCTGCAAGTGGCTTTTGCTTTATGTTGCGTTGCTACCCGCCTCTACCTCCACCCCTGTGCTGGGAACCGAACCCACAGCCTTCACGCTGAGCAGCATAGCCAGCTGGCCCTATGTTTAACATTTCGAGACAGTCTTGCTAAGTTGCCTGGGCTGGGCTCACACTTGTAATCTTCCTGCCTCAGCTTCCCATGCTTGCTGGCATCACAGGCACACACCTCCATCCCCAGCTTTGTGCTGCTTTTTGATAGCTGTGTTGGTTTTTGCTTCCTTTTCCTATGATTTGGGGCAATATCTAGAATTAGATTTTCATATGCTCACCTTATCCCACATAACATTCATTAACATATTTATCTAATTTTAAAGTCTCTGAATAAATATCCTTCAGTTTTGGAGGAAATGTGTATTTAGCAGGGACTTCTCTTCCAATTCTATCTTCCACCTACTCTTTCCCATCCATAGATTATCCCATATTATAGTCCCCCTTGTTATTTTCTTCCTTCAGTTTTTCACACTGCCTACTGTTACTCTGCTAATCAATCCCATAAACTAGTTTGAACTTGTGTATGTACAACAGCTGTGGTCTCAGGACTACTGCTTCTAACACCCAGTTCTAAACGGTTTTCATGTTCACTGCCAGTTTTCCAAAATGCAACCTTCTATTCCAGTTATGTCCCTGGAATAGACAGCAACTGATAGCATATTACCAACTACTCTTTGCAGGAAAGGGCTCTAGTGCACATTCTGAGAATTTTACTGAGTTGAGATTGCTGCCTTTTACATAATGGTTGGATGGGAAAGCAATACAAAGAGCTTTTGTGTTCCCTTTTTGAAGAACAAATATGTCATCAACACCAACCGTAATAAAATTCTTTATGACACAGTGCTTAGACAAACATTTCTTAGCCATTAATTTGAGGACAAGTAACATCTACCCTACTAACAGAAGACCAAGGATGACACAGTTGAACGATAAAACAAGGAGACCCTAACAACCTCATAAGGTTGGGCCCAGCTAGTAGATAGCTCCGCCCAGTGACCTCAGCCTAGGCTATCCCTCAGCCAAGCCTACTCTCTCTAGCTCTGCTTTCCTAATAACTCACTTCATCCAAATTAAAATCCATGTGGGACCCTGGCTGCCCCACCTACAAAAATAAAAAGCAGGGCACCTGGCTCCCTGCTGAAGACCAAGCTGTCAGCTTAGACAGCAGTTCTGGGAGGCTGAGAAGCAAACTCAGCTGGGCCTACTTCCGCTCCTGGGCGCTATTTGCTGGGCACGCAGCATCAGCAGCTGGGCTGTTGTAGTCACGTGCTCTGTGGGCTCCTGTTACCATGCTGACCTTGTTGTGGAACTTAAGTCCTGGATCTCCAGAGTGTCCAGGACTTCACTGTGACACAGACTAATATAATTTCCTTGTTACCTGCTTTTCATTGTCCTTAATACCTAGAGCCTTACCACTGAACAAGTAGCCTTTTAATTAGATATCACCAACATATTGTTGCTGTACAGTAATTTCATCTTAGAAATGTTTCACAAGTGCCCACGGGACAAATATGCTATGAGGCCAGCACAACTGGGGTGGTTTCTGCGTGCTCCATTTACATTTTCCCTACAGCATCTCCCCACCACCACCACAGGAAGGCGGCAAAGAAAGCTGAGGCAAAGCCAGAGTCTGAGAAGTTTATTTATAAAACCATTGTCCCTTTGCAGGTGCCATTTTAAAGTTATTTTGGGGGCTGGGGAGATAGCTCCATGGCACAAGTGCCTGCCTGGCAAGTGCAAGGTCATGAGTTGGAACCTCAATCCTGCCAATAAATAAATAAATAAATAAAGTTATTTTGGATCTACACAAATGTGATGTCACAAGAAAAGAGCTCTACAGGAAAACAAACATTTGACAAAAGGGTGCATTTAGATAGTAAGGTTAGTGGTTACAAGGACCCAGGGTGAGACTGTCCACCTTCAGGGTCACTACAAGCCCAAGAGAAGCCACACAACCAACCCTACAGAAAAGATCATTTCTGGGCCATGGGGTTTTCCAATCACTGCACTGATGGACAGTCCAAAAATGTATTTTAAGTAGCTTGAAAAAAAAAAAAGTCAAGAAGTGTGGAGACTCCTTAAAAAACTAGAACTGAAAATCCCATTTAATCCAGCTATCCCTCTACTGTGAATTTTCCCAGAAGAACTGAAAACATCATATCATAGTGATATCTGTGCACCTATGTTCATAGCAGCATAATTTATGATAGCCAAACCTTAGAAACAACCAAAATGCCCATCATCTGAAGAATGGTTGAAAATGATGTGGTATTTTCATAAAATGGAATATTACTCAGATATAAAGAATGATAAACTAAAAGACTTTATATATAAGTGGATGTATTTGGAATATATACTCATAAGTGAAATAAACCAGACCTACATGTGTAAATATCATATAGTCTCCC
>PVKN010005471.1:5288-30789 GCA_004027915.1 Capromys pilorides | reverse complement strand
GCGGCTGGAGGTGTGGACGCTGGCATGGGTGCCAGAACTGGAGTGGGGACAGGGGTAAGGACCAAGGTGGGAGCTGAAGGAGGCACAGGGGCCTGGATCAGAGCCAGCGGAGGTGCTGAAACCGGGACAGAGAGAGGAGTGGGAGCAGGAGCCGACAGAGGAACTGGGCCTGATGGAGGAACGGATGCTGGCACAGGCACCAAGACTGAGGCTGAAACAGACAGGGGGTTTGAATCTGAGATGAGGGTGGGAACTGAGGGAGGGGCCGGAGCCAAAGCTGGGACTGGTGCTAGGGGAGGGGAAGGGGCTGCAACTGAAGTGGCAACTTGGACTGGAACCAGCCCGGAATGGGGCACAGGGGCAGGGACAGAAAGGGGAACCTGGAATGGATCAGGAACAGATGGGGGGACAGAGACTGAACCAGGAGCAGGGGGACAGATAGGGGCTGGCAGCGGACTGAAGTTAGTGGTAACCAAAGGCAGGGTCCCCTCCACAGGGACTCCTGTTCCCAGAGTAGCCAAAATGAAAGTGTTCTTGTCCCCAACACTGTGCCGAGAGTCCAAACCCTTTACCCCAGGTGGTGAGCAGTCAACCTGTTTGCTCATTTGGGTACTGAGGGGAGTCCAGGAACACTCAGCCCTGCTGTCGCTGGCCTCGGCGCTGTCAGGTGTGGGCAGCTTGAGCCCGTCCCCTGGGCTGCTCAATGGCACCAAGAGGCCCTCAGCTTCTGCTGCATTCCCGACATAGTCCATTTTTGGCTGGGGATCATCAGGCTGGTCTTCTGACTTGTGCCCAAGTTTCTCTGTTGCACTGCCATCTGGGTCTGCCCCCCGGGCATTGCTGCCACTTCCAACGGCTGTGAGCTCCACCTGCAATGATAGAACAGTGTGACCATCTATCTCAGCAAGTTCCCTGGGGCTGGTACAAGTGTCCCGAGGCCCCTGAAAGGCAGCTGCTGGTCCTCTCTGCAACTCAACCAACTAGGTCTTGGTAGAATAAAAGGCAGTGGCCAACTTCTGTCCCACCTGCTACAAATCCCAGGCCATACCATCCCTGCCTGGCTCCTCATCAGGATGAAAGACTGGGCACATCTCCCAAGCATCTTAAGTGCACCCTTCCTTGGTGGCCGCATGCAGCACCACACAGCTTCTTACCTTGGAAAAACTGCTGCCGACACAAAACTCCTGAGACCCAAAGTGCTGGCAATCGCCTGTCGTGGACTCCTCATCAGAAAGAGGCGCTCTTCTGGCAGGGACACAGGAGCAGAGGAGGGACATGAGATCAGGCTTGGAGCCACCTTGCTGGCCCCAGAGGCTTCCTGCTTAGCGTGCTTTTCAATAAGCCTTGTCTCTCTTTCTGTGGTGGTCTGGAGGCATCACAAGGTACTGGGGGGGGGTGTGTCCAGACTTCTACACACAGCTTTGAAATTTCCTGCAGAATAGCCAAGTCTGGCCAGACTTCACTCCTTGCGATGCTTATCCTGTTTTCTAGGGATCTTGCCAGGAATGTGGAAGACCCCAGTACCTTCACCTTTTCCCCAGAAGGTACTCATCAACGTGACTATGCAGGACATGCACAACATTGCCCTAAGGCCCAGAGATGGGAACCACCTCAGGCCTCTGAAGGCACACAGGCCATTTTCCTTTCTTTGCTACCGGGAATTGAACTCAGGACTTTGTGCTTGCCAAGCAGGTGCTTTGTGCTGCTGAGCTATCTCCCCGGCCCACCAGTTTCCTTTTAAATTGGATTTTACTTCAAGTCTATAAGGGAAGTAGGCTGAAGGCTCCATATGCATGATTCTTTCGTGGAACAAATCCCCATCCCCATCATGTTTTCAGGTCTAGTCTAAGTTAGAATCACACCAGGAGTGCTGGCATGAACCTATAATCCAAGCACTTAGGAGGGTGAGGCAAGAGGAGCACCGTGAGTTCAAAGCCAGCCTGGACTACATAGTAAGTTCAAGGTCAGCCTGAACTACACAGTGAGACCCTATCTCAGAGAAGAAAAAATTAATTAAAAATAAATAAATAAAAATAAATCAGAATCGTCATCTCTTCCCTTGATGAGCCTGCCTATGGCCAACACCTTTACTAACAGAAGTGAAAATATTGACTTGAGGCTAACAGGTCACTAGGCACCTTGGGGCACATTGAGGACACTATTTCTTCCCTCCAAGGGACAATTACCCTTTCTGTGCAGGTCTGCATGACTCTACCCTGCTTTCCCCTCACCTCCTCCTACCCCTGTCAGTTCCCCACCCTCTCTCTGACCTCTTAGCACCCACATTCTCTCCCATCCCCAAGGGCAGCCCTGAGGCCAGATACCTAGTTCAGGGCCATATGGCCCAGAATTACACTTTCAGTATCCCACCTCTATTGTGAGATGGGTTTTGCTAAGTTGCCCAGGCAGGGCTTAAAACTGAGATCTTCCTGCCTCGGCCTCCCAGAGCACTGTGATTACAAGTATGTGCCAACATACATGTTCAAAAAGTTTGATTGTTTAGCCAGGGGTGGTGGTGTATGCCTGTAATCCCAGCACTAGGGAGGCTAAGGCAGGAGGATGGCTGTCAGTTTGAGACCAGCTTGGGCTAAATAGTGAGTTCAAGGTCAAGTTGAAGTACATCGCAAGACCTTGTCTCCAAAAAAAAGAGAAAACTTTGATATTTTAAGAATATCAAGAACTACGTCTGTTCTCAGGAGGGCATCGGCAGGGCACTTGCCTGGGTGGGAGGGACCAGGGCTCTATTTTTGTTTGTTTGTTTTTTGAGACAGGGTCTCACTATATATTTTAGGCTGCTCCTGAACTCACTGTGTAACCTTGGCTGGCCTCGAACTTGTAGCGATCCTCCTACCTCAGCCTCCCAGTGCTGGGATTATAGGTGTGTGCAGCCATGCTTGGCATAAGAATAAAGCCCCAATTTTTAGTTGGGGTAATCTTTTGGGTAGGCAAAGCCCAGGACTGCTCTGTGAGCCCTTGGAGAAATGTACTGTGTTGGATTTGCCCATCTTAGGAGCTTTACTCTGGCTCTAAGACAACCCCTGAAGAAGCCGGCCTGTCCCATCACCCTAGTGAAAGGAAAGTTGGGCCCTGCTAAGAACTCCCTCCCTCCCACTGACACAGATATACCTGGAGCAAGGGAAGCAAAAAAAAAAAGGCAGGGGATCACCATGGGCCTCTACCCATCTTTTCAGGGATCCAGAAGGGGCTAATGGGGGGTGGGGGGCTGTCCCCTTTAAAAGGCAGCTAGGCTAGCAGAAGTGGGAGGGTTCTACTGTGGAGAAATGACTGCTGGTAACAAACAGAAATGACTATAAGGCAAGAGCTTTAGAGATAGTCAGGGGGACTTGGGGAAAGGGAGGAAGAGACGGCCTGAGGGAAAGTGAAAACATACCTTCATGTCAACTCCTGAGAGACCAGAAAAGCAGGACCTCTACCCAGCCTTAGGCCAGAGGGAGGCGTGTTCTGACTAGACTTCCCAGAGATGGTTCTGGAGGAGGGGAAGCAAGTAGCAGTCCCCTTTTCATGGAAAGGTGCTATTTATTTACATTCTTTTCTCCCCTGATCATACAGAAGGGGACAAGCTACATACTCCCCCTTGCTGGGCTCCCACTCTACCTGAAATCATACTTGAAGGCAGAAACCCTGCTCTTGCAAGCAAGCAGCAGGCAGAGAACTACAGAGCCAGGTTGAGAGAGTCTGACAGTCACAACAAGAGCATCCGTCCTGGCCACTCCAGCCATACCCATGTATACCCATGCCTGCGCACCAGTCTCTGAGGCTTGGGAAAATGTCATGTGGCCATGGTTGAAATCGCTCCACTGAGGGAAGAGGCTGGGGCAGAATGGCTTGTAGGGGGGTGGGTCCTGGGGGCAGCGGGGCAACTGGACAAAGTTATGAGGGTGCAAGTGAGGATGGGGTAGGGGTCAAAGCAGGCTTCATTCACAACTAAAAACCAGTTCCACTCTCTCTCTTTCTCCATCGGAGGATGCTGGGCTGGGCTGCTCAAGGCTTTGTTGAACTTAAATCACAAGCATCCTCAACCTCTCAGGGTCCTGTTCCTAATTATCATGGGCCAGCACCATTGTCAAGCTGGACCTTTCTCAGTTCCTGATGGGCCTGTGTTTCTTTTAAGGGAAATATGCAACTCAGCATGCATGCCCCAGGCTTCTTACCTCCCAGCCTGTGCAGGCTCTCAGGCCTGGAGACCCACTGTCCCTCAAAGACCCCTTCACTATAGCTGGGGCCTCCCAGCACCTGCCACCCTTTCACTGTCCTTGGAAATACCAACCTGACTAGGCTCTCACTCAGCCCTATAGCCCGGTCTCAGACCACACTAGTTTCCCTTATTCCCGGGGAAATTTGTCTTTTTTTTAAAACGCTAGTCTTAGGAGCAAAAAGTTTGTCATTCTCGCATCTAGACTCCTATAAGACCTGTCCCTGCCACTCTGTATCACTCTCCGTCACTGTACTGTGACATCAGTTTGTGCTCATTGCGTTTAATGAACATTCGTGGAACGAAGCAATGAAGTAATGCTAGAAAGGAAACAAACAAATGTAGCTGCAAGTTTGACTGCAGCCAGCCACCAGGGGCCACCAAAAAGCCCACAAGCCTGTTCCACTCTACTCAACCACAAATGGTAAAGGCAGTCAGGCTTCTACAACACAACTTTAAGAGTTAACCCCTCGAGACAGGTTTACACTCAAAGTTCCTAAGTTCTACAGAAGTGTGGAGGAAAATGGTTTTTCAATAAGGTGAGATAGCATTTTGGAAATCGTCTGTAGCACAGCCTCAACTAAGGCCAGAAAGTGACAATAAAGGATGAATGAGATCAGGTGTGACAACCTTTAAAAGGCTAAGCTAATCACTAGGTGTTAATGGTCATTTAGCATCTCAGGAAAGGTACATAGGGAGAGAAAACCAGATTTTGGGCCCACTTCCTGCTCCTAGCTTGACAGGGATGTAGAGTGGTTGGCAAATCAAGGTAATTTGTCTACTGGTTTTTTGAAGGCTCAGTCCACATCTCTACATCAAAGTCTAAATGACTTACAACTAAACCCACATAATCTGCCAGTTAATATTCACATTAACAAACCCCAGCACGCTAGTTTGCCATAATCATCTAAGGACATAGCTCATATGCAAAGGAAATACCTTTCTTCTGCCGCTCAGAAAAAATTCTGTCTTATTTTACTTGGTCTTGACTTTTGGATTCTAAAATTATATTCCTTTTAAGTCTCTAACTTGTTCCTTAGTATGGAGAACATTAAGCTATCAGGAGCTAATGGCTTCAGAAAATAACAGGATCTATTCTGCTAACCTTAACCTCAGACAAGTACACACTTGTCCAGTAAGGAACAAAAAGAAATAGTAGATAAAAACATAGGGCTGAGGGTAGTGCTAAGTGGTAAACTGTACACTAGAAACAAAGACATTCATACCTTTTCTCTTTAAACTTAGCAATATAACCGCCTCCCCAACATGCAAATGCTTCTTGGATCTACCTAAGAGAGGCTGCATCTTTTTGTTTCCTTTCCTAAAAGTTTCACTATATAGCCCAGACTGGCCATGAACACCCTAGCTAGCATAACCTAGCCTCCAACTCACAGTGATTCTCCTGCCTCAGCCTCTAGAGTGCTGGGATTACAGGCTTGCACCACCATGCCCAGCATATATCAGGTTCTTTTCATTAAACTGTGGCACTCTTAAAGTTCTATGCCGGTGCTGTACCTGTGGCATGCATGCCAAATCCCAGCGTTTATCACTGAAAGCTTCAGAAGGTTTAACATCACTGTTCTATGTCCTATAGCATCATTTTTGTTTGACACTGTGTAAAACATTTCAGGTGCTCAGTACTAGGCTTTGTTATTATAGTCAAATACTCCACAAAATTCGGATGCCCTTGGCATTCAGCATGATCAGGAAATGGCCTATGTTGGTCAACTAAATATTCTGATGAACAAAAACCTGAAAACACATAGATCAGGCAGGCATTACCAACTCTCAATTTTGTATTAAAACTATGTTCAGCTGTCTTACCTTCCTCCTTCATAACACCAAATTGCTGTTAGCCTTGAAGGATGGGGAAACACCATTCACCAGAATGCCATTAGTTTCTAATGCAAAGCTACATGACGAGACCACTTTTCATCTAGGCCTAGGCCAAGGAACACAAGTACCTTTACATATATCCTTGAGCACCAAGCTTTGATGTAAAAAATAAAAATTGCAACTGCCTGAGCTTCACCTTACTCCACAATCTGACAGTTCTTAATGAGTAGATAATACTAACGGGCAAAGGTCATCTGCTGGCCTATTTGCCTTCATCTCAACAGGGACAGCATGGCAAGTCAGGTCACTCCCACAGCCCCAGCCCCATCCCATCTCAAGAAAATGAGACACAACCAAGAGTCTTTTTCCCAGGCCCTATGACATGTGGCTACCCCCCGTGACCCACTACCGCTCACTGGAGGCCAGAAGTCTTCAAAGTCTTCTCACCTCTCTTCGTTGATGCCACACATGCGAATGCGGTCAGAACTGGTCCAGTTGTGCACGCCGCTGTAGAGCGGTGCTGTAGAGATCATGACAGCCACTCACCACCAAATAGGACGTGTTGTGGCCACTCCCCCTGGGGAAAAAGAATCCCAAAAAGTCAAAACTTAGCATAGGGACAGCTGCGTTCACAGAACTCTGTGTGTGTGTGTGTGTGTGTGTGTGTGTGTGTGTGTGTGTTTTACAGGGAACTGAACCAAAGATGTGCACACAGAACTACACCCATGACCCCTTTTTTATTTTTATTTTGAGGCAATATTTCGGTAACTAAATTGTTCAGACTGGACTTTAACTTTCCATCTTTCTACCTCAGCATCCCAGAGTGCTGAAATTACAGGTGTGCACCACCACATCCAGCATCACAAAAGTGTTTAAACAAGGGTAATTAGGGCCAGCAAGATAGCTCAACAGACTAACTCCTGCTTATGCAAGT
Organism: Capromys pilorides; assembly: GCA_004027915.1. Lineage (NCBI taxonomy): Eukaryota > Metazoa > Chordata > Mammalia > Rodentia > Capromyidae > Capromys > Capromys pilorides. The sequence continues at coordinate 23,806 of PVKN010005471.1, read as the reverse complement.
GCAGTGATCAGGGTTTGATCCCTGGCACCAGATGCTATACCACTCCACTCCTGGGCGTGCTGAGCTGGCCACAGAGACTGGGAGGCTGAAATCAGGAGGATCACTATGAGTCCAAGCTGTGTAGTGAGACGCTATACCAAATACTTTTTTTAAGAAAAAGGGTAATTAGAGCATCAAAATGTTAAAATGGTCTCTCTTACAAGCCAGTCCACTAGAGAAAGTAAAGGTCAAAACAGGGACAGGAATGCACTAGTTTTCTAGGAATCTATGTTTCAGGATAGAGCAAAGCACTCTTAATCATGTAGAGCAGGCACGGTGAACCCTTTAGAGCTTTCAATGTTAACAGACAGCCCACTGTGGCATGATGTGCCATAGGTTTACCACCACTGACCTAGAGTGATTCTTAAATCTCTTCATGTTTGGGGAAATTCAGTCTATTGCAGACAAATGAGAAGACAGTATACTTTTTGAAGCACATGGTTAGCCTAAGCAGCTACAATTAGAGGATCATATCCGCATGAGTAGCAAATACATGGAAAGACAAGTAAGGGTCCTTTTCCCTTCTGCTGAGTATAGAAGGACTTGAACAGTGTAGCAAATTTAAGGTCTGTAGAGGAAACATATGCTTTCTTCAAAGCCCTTCCAAAGTATTATTTTCTGCTTCCAAGTTTGGATATAATTCATCCATCTGATGTGGTAGAAAGGTCCCTCCAAATCAGGTGAAAGCTCTCTGCATTCTGATGCTAAGCAAGCAAAGACACAGCAACCAAGGTTCTACCAAAATTTTTCTGTCCCTTCCTATTAGCCTATTATCCTTATGACCTACCACCCACTTCAACAGCCAGTATCTAGCTCTCACTGTTGACAGCCACTTCATGGGTAATTCACCCTCTAGAGAAAAAAGGGTGTTACAAAAAGAGCTTTGTCCAGTGAGTCTGTCTTGAGACCCTGAAATTCCCAAGTTAACTTACTAGCTAAACCCTTATTTATCAAAGCTCAACTGAACAGAATCCAGTGATCAGAATTTTTTGTTTTCCAACTTTCCAAAGAGGTAGATCATGGTAAATATAGTCACATCCAGGATTCATTCTATTTACCCTTTTTTTCAATATTCTGAGACTGTTCTTACTCAACTTCATTCATTTATTTGACAAGTATCTACTAAGTTCCTCCATGTGACAGAACTGTCCTAGGTACTGGGAACTCAATAATGAACAAAACAGATCAAAATCATGCTTGCAGGGTGCTTAAATTCTAGGAGGATAAGATGGACAATAAGAAAGCGAAATCATTCTATGTTGGGGCTGGGGAGATAGCTCAGCAGCATAAACATCTGCCTGGTAAGCGCAAGGACCTAAGTTTGATCCCTGGTACCAAAACAACAACAGCAACCCATATTCTCTGTCACAGTATTTTAGAAGAGCTATGGCATAGACTTGGGGGACAGGACAGTGCAGGGTGTGTGTGAGTGAGTGGGTTATGATCGGACATAGTGTGGTCATGGTAGACCTTGCTGAGAAGGAAACATTTTAATAACCTGATGGAGGCAAGGGAGCAAGCGATGTTGGTATATCAGAGAAGAGCATTCCAGGAAAAGCAAGGAGTATAGGCAAGGGTCCTAGGGCCAGAGGAAAAGCCAGAAGGCAGGTGTGACTGGACCTGAGAGAATAGGCATGCTAGAGAAAGAGGACAGTAGAGATGTATCCATCCACTCCCTTCCCAGGCCTCAACCCAAACTCATATCTATGCCAGTCAGGGGACACTGCTGTTCTCGCCTTTCCTTTATACCTCCTCTTGCCTCCTTTCCCTGGCCCAACATTTGCCAAAGTGGGACCCATCTTTCCTAGTACCTACCCTAGAAAACTAGGCATTCATTAAGGTCTGACCCTCCCTGGCTCTACATCTCTCCTTGCTTCTGCTACCTTCTCCCGTTTCTTCTTCCCATCTGTCTTACCTAGTTTGCTCTGGTCCCCATCCTAGTGCCTCTTCCTCTTTCTCACCTTTCTCTTCCCCCTATTATTCTCCCAGCCATCTCTATCTCTGTCTCTCCTTTCCCTCCTTCCTGCTCTGTGGGCACAATCCGTTCTCCTCCAACTTTCTCTTTCTTTCAACTTTTCTTTCCAGTCTCCCCTCACTTTATCTCACCTTTCCCATTTCCCTGAGTCTCCAGTTCTTCTACTTCCCTTTCTCCCTCCCTGGCTATGCCCCCACTCTGGCCTCTCCACCCGTCATTCAGCCTCCCTCTCTGGTCTGCCTTTCTCTATCTTCTTCCTCCTGACTCTCTCTGGCTCTCCTCCATGTCTCTCTCCCTGTGTGTATACTGTATTTCAGCCCTGCCCCTTCTTCTCTTTAACTTATGAGCTCTCAAAGTTTCCACTCACCCTTGGGTACACAGATGATGTCCAGGTCTGTACCTCTAGCCCTGACCTATCTCCTTAAGGCCCAGACCAGAATTCTTAGCTGCCAATAACATGTTGTTCATTGGATAGCCACAGAGCCTTTCAAACCCAACAAGCCTCAAACCAGACTCTTATCTGTTCCCATAAGCCTCTCCCTACCCCCCAACCCCATGCCCAAGACACTTTCTATCCTAGTTAATATCGCAAGTGTCCCCTAGCCTCGAAATTTCTTTAGGGGATAGTAGAAAGTGAAGCTTCTCCCCACTAGCCCAGAGGCCATCAGGAGTAAAGGCTCCTTGATAAGGCCATCTCTCTCTCCCCTCCTTCTATCCTCTGCCACTGGTCCAGCCCAGGCTCCCATCTCTCTTACTAGGAACATTATGCTGGCCTCTTAACAGCTCCTTGGCCTCCCATCTCTTGATTCTACAATCAATTCATCTTCTAAAGTGGCAGTTCGATCAGGCATCCCCCTCCCTTGCCTTCCTTGTGGAAAGCCATCAGAATCAAGCTCGAGTTCTTAGCACAGCCTTGAAGGGGCTCAGGACTTGGCTTCACACCTCATCTCCCGGCCTCATCCTGCCCTGCACAGACCACCCAATGTCAAGACCATGCTGGTTTCCCACTCAGAAATAGCTTCTCTCCACATCCCTTCTGTCATTCTTCAAGGTCTAGTTTCAATGCCATTGTGACACTTCCTGACACAGTCCCAGCCCCTGACTAGTTAACCCCTTCCTCTTAAGTTCTCCTCAAACATTTAATTTCTACCTCTGCCAAGTATTGACTCTTCTGCAGTGTGGTTACCTGGAGGTGTGGCATGTCTTTCTGCCCCACTAGACAGTCAACTACCTGAGGTAAGAAATAATCGTTCTTCTTTGTCTCTGGTTCAAGATTACCTTCCACATAGTCATCAGTACTCTGAAAATGGATCTTATATGGAACTGAATTCAGAATGAGAATTGAGAGGATAACCCTGAGAAATCACAGGAAACAAAATCAACCCCACTGAAAGTCCACCATCTTGCTTACTATATACAAAGGATGCATTAACTATAGCACACCTTTGCAGACTGCCTGATTCTAGAATCTTCAGTACATCATCTTTGAGCTTTCTTGTACCTCTGGGAAGTACAAGTAACTCATGGTTATGGAAACTAAGTCTTAGCCCATAGAGTTTGGATTGACTTTCCTCCCCACTATTGGGGTGAGGAGAGCAGTTTTGCCTCCATTTGCAATTCAATTTCTTTACTCCATATAAATTTGTGCTTTTTGACTTTTTCTTTGAACTCCTTATAACATCTGTCTGGTTCCAGTGTTGATTAATGAGTAAAATAAAATCTTTATCATGTGTTCATTTTTATATCTGTAGAAGAGTTACGATTCTTTACCTTTTCTAAAAATTATCTTTCAGCATTACTAAGACGGTTGTGTGGGTTAGCATAATTTTAGAAAGATTTTTAGCAAGGACCCCATTCCCTCAACATCCTGGTTAATGAAGTTTTGACCATTTCTTAGAAAACTTTGGAATATCCTTAGATTAAGAAACAACATCTCAGCCTGTTGGCCTATACAACAGGCACTTATAAAAATCTTTCCCCTCTACAAAGTGTTAAAGGACTTAGGCAATGGAAGAGGTTGTTCTTTTTTTTTCTCCCTGTATTTTAGGGAAGGGTCTACAGGGTGTTCAGGGTCTCACTACTAGATTAGACTAGTAGTGATCTGCCTATTTATAGCCTCCCAAGAGCTGGGATTACAAGTGTGGGCCACTGTGCCCAGTCTCAATTGCTGTCTCAGCTGGCCCCGGGGGCAGGGCCAGCACAGTAGGCCCAGGGATTGATCCCCTACCCCCGTGCCTGCTTCCAGGCACTTTAATCCACTGAGCTATTTGGCAGGCCCTGGAAGAGGTTGTTCTGGCTATACACTGAATTTCCACATGAAGTACAAGTTTCAGTTGCTATGTAACTATGTTAGCAGCAAGTTTGTCAGTGACCAAGGATTTTTCACTCCTGGGTTTATTTTTGTTCTTCTTAGAAAAAATTATCAGTTTGTAGCGTTTGGGCCAGAAACCAGAGGGGAAATCGCAGCATTCAGAAACAGAACAATATATAAAATGTTTCATCAATAAAGAGATTTTAGGCTAAACAGAAAAGGAAAACCAAGTGAAAACCAAACATGCACATGACACAAATTTGATGCCTACCTCCAGAGCAAAAGTGGTCCTAGATGGTCCCATTTTCACAAGGCCCTGATGGTGGTGCATCTACTTAAAGCTCTGCAACCTAAACTTTTATCATGACTTTATCAGGACAGTCCCTGCCCATGGGAAGCTCACTGTCCACTGCTTATCCAGGCCTTGGGGAAGAAAGGAGGAGTGGGTGGAAGCATAGGGAGGTGAACACAGAACTAAGTTGTCCACAGAAGAAGGAAAAATCACTCTAGCTGGAAAGAAAAGCCAAGGGACCCCCTTAAGTGGCACTAGAGAACAGTTCCTGACAATAGGGGCAGTAGGGCCACTCAATGTGAGCCAATGTTTCCCAAGTCAGAATTACAAAGAAGCTTGTTTCATATAGATTCACAGGTCTCAGTCCTAGACATTCTGATATAGTAGGCTTAGGATTTAGCTTCATTACAAGATACACAATGTAGACTACCATGAATTGCAGAGTACTTGGGGTGGTGAGCAAATACGGAGAAGCTTCCAGATATACTCTATGCCACACTCATGAAATTTCACCAGTGCATACACTTTTGTACTAGCCTGCATTCATTCAGGGCACCCACACACAGGCTCTCTCTGTCTGTCTGTCTGTCTGTCTGTCTGTCTGTCTGTCTCTCTCTCTCTCTCTCTCTCTCTCTCTCTCTCTCGCTCTCTGTCTCTCTCACTTGCTTTATCTTGTGTAGGAAACATGATGTCAAAGACAAAGTTCTAAAAAAGAACTTTGAAGATACTTGGCAATCCCAAATGACCCAGCAAGCACAGGCACAAGGATACAAAATACCTCAGAGATTTTCACCAGATGTCACAACCATGTTTAGAAACAAACATCTGCATGGCCCAAAAATCAAATACTGGTTGGCCGTTGCTTGTAGGACCACTGTGAGGTGTCTCCACTTTGGGGCAAATAATTTACAAGTCGCCTCCAACTCATGCTGAGGACAAAGGAGAACACATGTTCTACCAACTTTAAGCAATAAGCATGCCTGAAAAACTAGAAATGAAACTTTTCAGTTAGCAGGCACATGCACATGGGAGCAGAAGGACTGAGTGTCCAGGAAACCCATCCAGCAAGTAGGCAGGAGAGAGCACGTAGGCAGATATGACCACCACACTATGGAACAGGGGAGACCAAGAGGAGAATGGACTAAACAGCACAGCACCAATTTTAAAATGTCCAAAGTAGCAGCTAAGTTAAAGGTAGGCAGGTAGTAGAAAAAAATACCATAATAGTAGAAATTGCTTTAAGTCTAAAGAGGAAAAGAGGGGCTGGGGAGATAGCTCAGTAGGATAAATGCTTGCCTGGAAAATGCAAGGGCCTGAGTTCAATCCCGGATTCCACAAACAAACAAAAAAAACTAAGGGGAAAAGAAACTCCAATTAGAACACAAGAGCAGGTATGAATGACATAAAAGAGAAGCCTATGACATACAACACCCAAAAGGGAAAACATGAGATAGGGGAACCTGAACTATTTCACCATCATGGGCCAAACTGAAACACTGTGGGGAAGCACTCCAGATAGACATCTTAGAATATGTGAGAGAACATACCACCAAAAGGGGAAGCACAATATCAACTTATAGCCCAAGTCTGCACTGGAGGAGTTAGCTAGGGGACGGGTAGCACTAAAATGCAAAGATTTTGCAGATGGGGTAGAATTATTTTGTTTTGTTCTGAAACAAGGATGTCAAATCCAGCAGATTTCACCACAAGTACAAAGTATAGTTATCACTGTGTATATGAAGAAGAAAAAGTCACTAGTTGAAGCACAGAGCATCTAACAAGTGTATTCTGCCAATAAGACAATATTTTTAAAGTTTTTAGCCTTGAAAATGACCACAGAGTGTTCTTCCAGCTAATAAGTGTTCTAAAATCGTATAGGTCCTTTTGTGGCCAAAGACCCTTTAAGTACTGAACATGGTGGCAGCATATGGGACCCAACTGGGCCTGAGTCACACAGCATGAAACCTGCCTCCTTCTTCATGGCTGGACTCTACCATTGACATGGTAAATTATAGCCAAGTGTGGCAGTACACACCCTTGGGAGGCTGAAGCAGGACAACTGCTGTTAGTAGAAGGCCTGTCTAGGCTACACAGAGAGTTCAAAGCCAGCCTGAACTACATAGCATGACCCACTCTGTCTCAAAGAAGCAAAATAAAAAGCAAACAAGTAAAGAAACCCAGGACTAAGGAAGGTCTCAGTTAAATTAAACCTAGTAATATTCTCCCAGGCTCCTTTTGATTTACACTGCCTGGTGACCTGGAAGCAATTATGAATTTAAAATATGAAAGAGCTGGAAAACATTCATTTTTAAGTCTGGCCCTGAATCTGTCCTCAAGAGGACAGGCGTGGCCAGTAGACAGTTTAAGGAGGAGGGTTGGGTCGGTGATGACTAATAAGTAAAGAAAACCAACTTTGGGACCTAATGATCTAATAGAAAACCAGATCTCTGGGTCAAGCTTCTATGAGATAAAACTCACAGAAGCAAAGGAGAAGCCACTCCATTATCCCACTTTGGGGAAAACACATTAAAGACAGACACCCTCAAGATGACCAGAGATCCAGGATTACAAAGAAAAAGCTATAATGTCCACCCAGTAACTATTAGACCCTTGAGGGAAGTCAAACTTTTTCAAAAATCAACTCTCTCTGGCTCTGGATGGAGTTCTTACCACAGATCTCACCCACTTCATTGCTCTGCCTCCTTCCAAGTGTACTCGACAAGAGACACGTTCCTGTTTTCCTCTCTTTCATAACAATACCCTAAACTTGGCTTCCTAATAAGAAAGTCCTCTCAGTTTAAATTGCTCTACTTTAATGACTTCCCATAGAAGGGTATTCCTTATATTCTCCTTGAGCTTGCTTCCCTAATAATTACATTCCCGCATCTTTCCCTACCACTATCATTCTCTGAGAATCTAGAGTCCCATATACATGCCTCCATCACTTCATTCTACTTCATGCAATGCAGATTCCTTTACCATCTTATACAATGGCGTACACACACACACACACACACACACACACACACACACACACAAACCAGAAATGATCCTCCAGCTAATTTAAAGGAGGAATAAGGTCCTTTGAGCTGTTCTTTCTAATCTTCTGACTAAATTTACTCAAGTACTTTCTAGTTTCTCTTACCTATATATTTTTTCCTACCCAAGTATTTCCACTGGTGTCTACCCAAGGGATCAGGCTTTATCAGGGACACTGTATCCTGTTCGAAGATATACTAATTCTTGTACTTACCAAGAAGATTAAGTAGTTGCCTGCACACATAGTTCTAGCATAGACACTTTCACACATAATTTGGGTAGCTCCATATTTAAAGATCTTGTCTATAAACACGCGATTGGACACCAAGGAACATTAACTGTCTGTTAAACATGAGAGTTTATCCATTCCAATGAGTGTAGTTACCTCCAACATACACCACTGTAGTTATCGTGGAAGTCTGGACAGTCACTCAGTAACTGTAGTCTCTGGAGCTCCTACTAGCAATACCAGTCAAACTCATCCACACCTTTTGCAATCTCCTCACTATTGGAGCTGAGTCTCGTCCTTTTATGGGTGATTTGATGTGCAGAAACATCCAAAACCCACTGGCGACCACCTACTTGAACAGCAGCAGCATTAAATACAAGCATCTCATCAAGCAGCACCTTGGAAGGTGATACACTCCAAGACTCACAGCCTAAATTGGGGTGGAAACCTTGGAGAGCACTTCCAGCCTGCATTTCTCAGCAACCTCACATCATCAGTCCATTTACCACAGCATCTGCCAAAATGGGGATAAGCCAGTTTCTGCCTAAAACCAAGCATAACATGAAAGCATTTTAAAAGACCAGAAATAATTGGTTCAAATGATAGTTTTTATCTCTTACTTACATTTTCACCCTACCAGATTGTTTTAGCTTGCCTACTCACTGCTATACTTTTTGCCTATCATTCAAATAGTACTTACTTCCTTTTCTTGCTATCAGCAAATTACACTTAAGAAAAAAACCTCATCACACCTTTATACTAGACCTAGGGTTCAGCTATGATTTTGTACAACTCCTGGATGTCATAAATACCTAGAAAACTTAGAACAATCATGAAATTAATCAGGCCTTTTAAAAATGTAAGGCCCCCTAAAAATGGCATCCTAATAACTAGAGCTATTGCTTAACTACCTTTAATTTATTCTAGACCAAAAATAGTTAGCTTTCCTTAGTCTTGGTTTTCAGCAGGACACTGTATTTTATATGTCTTTTACACTCAAGAGTGGAATCATTGTAATATGACACTTGAATCTCTTTTGTGATGTTTCTGTGTCCTGCTTACTATGGACTGTGACAGTTCTCAAGTGTCTCCATTTCAGTACACTGCATTCATGATATAATATTTTTCACCTAAAGAGGATTCCTGTTGGCACAACTTTTGCTTATTTAAGTCTCAAAGACCTTGTACACAAAATTTAGGAGATATCATTATTAGGCTATTTTTTTGTTCTTCCACCACATACCACACTCAATTATATGTTCAACTAATTTTAAATATATTATTTGTCCAGGCTAGGTGTGGTTGTGTATGCCTGTAATCCCAGCACTCAAGAGGCTGAGTCCTGAGGACCTCTTTGAGTTCAAGGGCAGACTGAACTTCACAGCTTCATAGTGAAACTCTGACTGAACTTCACAGCTTCATAGTGAAACTCTGTCTCAAAACAGATGTGTGCACACACGCGTGCATACACACACACACACACACACACACACATATATCCTAAAGGTATATCTATATCCTTTTCATTACATAGTATTCAAAGAGTTTCAAAATCTCAGTATTAACTGAACCTGTTACCTGTCCATAGGTTTAATACTCTATCCTAGTGTCCACCATGATACAAAGGATACAATATGCATTCAGTAAATAACTTGCTAAACTCCTTGCAATATAAAGACTAAATATCCCACGTAAAAAGCATTGGATTTGTAGATTCCTTTTTTCCCATGTCTTACATAGAGTTTTACTTGTTTTCCTTTTTTCTCCCTAAGAAAAGGTCTTGCTATGGAGTTCAGGCTGGCATTGAACTCATGATGGAGCCCAGAATGGCCTCACATTGGCAGTGATCCTCCTGCTTCAGCTGCCCCATGCTGAGATTATAGGTATGCACCACCACACCTGGCTTTTTTGTTGTTGTTGTTTTGTTTTCTTTGTCTCCATGATAAAGACAATAAACATACATAAGATTGGACCAGGCCAAATAATTGCCTTAGTGTTCTTTAGCCACAGCTAATTTTTAAATCCAGCTAGATTATGAACTATCTTTTGGCATTGTCAGTAGATGTGTGTTCAGGGACCAACTCGCTTTCATATTTGCTTAAACAGAATATCAGTAGGCAGGTAAATCTGCTGGAGAGGTGGACAGGTAGAGAATACCAATGTATTTCCAAAGTCAAGCAGAAATTATTCATTTGTCAACCAATCTATAGTTTTCATCTGTCCTATCATCTGTTTTTCCCCACACTGGCACATCCAACAGAGAGACTGTTGGCACTAAAGTCTATGCTAGTTACAGAAAGGAGATCTAGTTTATAGGCTGTGGCTTTGCTCTTCTCAGAAGTTTGGTTTGGGGAACTTAGAGCTATTTGGGGTCCTCTTCTCTCCCTTTCAATCACTGACAAATATCCTTGTCCTAGAGCCACATCAGACCATCTGCTCTATCTACCAGCTCTATAGAATTTTCATATGTCTAAAACAGCTGGAAAGCTGTCGCAATAAAGTACAGCAGCCTTTTTCAGAAGACACATTTTTAAAAAATGTCACCCAGCAGGGCACCGTGATACACACCTGTAATCCCGGCACTCAGGAAATCAAGGCAGGAGGATCACCCCAAATTTGAGGCCAGCCTGGGTTAGTGAGTTCATAGCCAGCTTGCAATATAAAGCAAGGCCCTGTCTCAAAAAAAGTTGCCCATAGCCCAAAATGGTCCTCAGTTTTAACCAGGTTTATACTCTTTAGTTCTTGCCCTGAAATACTGAGCAGTGCCACAGCACAGGTGGTAAAGCTTCTACCTCAGAGGTAGATGCAAAGATGAGTCAAGATATTTCTTATTATCACGCTGTAAATGCTAAATGCTTATGAATCCAACAAGAATATGGATAAAGAAGATAAAGAAGTAAGCTGTAAGTTGGTGGTGGCACTCAGGGGCTATTGATACTTTCCATTCTGTCACCATGTTTACTATAGTATAACATAAAAGGTAATATCATAGAATGCAAGTGAAAAAGCAAAAAATAGATCTCATTTATGGGTACGTGGTATGTGGCTGGCACTGTATGTACGTTTTCTCTCATAATCCTCACTGCCCTATGAAATTGGCATTATAATCTCCATTGACTGGATGAGAACCATGAGGCTGAAGAAAGTGAAGTGACTTGCTTTCTTCCCAGTAGCTTTGGAGTTCAAGAGTAAGAACTCCAACTTACAGTTGAATCCAAAGCCATAAGTTAATTCAGATGCAGGCTAAAGTTTGAGAACCACCACATTAAATTGAGTAAAGCCTTTTCATAAGAAGATGCCCTGGGGGCTGGGGAGATAGCTCAGTGGAATAAATGTTTGCCTGGCAAGTGCAAGTTTGATCCCTGATACCAGAAGAAGAGGAAGAGGAAGAGGAAGAGGAAGAGGAAGAGGAAGAGAAAGAGAAAGAAAGAAAACATCCAATCACTTCATGGATTCCAGTATAGAATACAATGATTTCTCCCATGATCTCAGTCATGTGCTAGGTATTTCACAGAATTAAGAAAAACAATCTGCTGGTTCTTTTTGTCACCAAACCCCAGCATTAGATTTAAGTTCAACTGCACCCTTAAATGGCACTAATGCTATAATTTCTAGGCATACCTTAGTAATGAGGTAACCAAATTTTGTTTCTTAGTAAACTATAAAAAAGCCCAAAGCAAAAGCTCTGCCTGCTCCTCAGCACTCTGCAGTGTTCACAGACCTGTAGCTTAGGGTCTTCTTCAAATCTTCAAAGACACAGCCTGCCTCACATAGTCTGATGGCTAAATCTGAAAATCACCATATTTACAAATGAGTTATCTCTCCTCAAATTCATCCTAATTCACTGACCAAGGAAAATACGACCTTGACATGCATCCTGCAGTTACTTATGAAAAGATAATCCATTTCTAAATGTTTTATGAGAGAAGAGTGGATTCTACTTTTAAAAAAACAGAGGGAGTTAGACCAGTTTATTTAAATTAACTCTAGAAACAGAGTTAAATATTCCTCTTGAAGCAGAAAGCCAACTTTAGTTCACCAAAGAAAGTTTTTGTCTTAGATTGGTTTTGTATCAGGAACAGTGGAAAAGGGTAAGATTTGGAAAGAGGGTAGTTTCTACATTACTTTCAGAATGATCATTCAAAAACTACCATTAATAAAGCCCAATTCATATGTGCAATCATATAAAATATTGTTCGAGCATCCTACTGGCAGAAAGGTAGATTGCTTTATTTCCACTCTCTCTGGTTGTCCAGATGCAATTCTAGTAAGCATGGACTCAGTGATTTTGAACTCTAGTATTAAAAAACTTCTTTCTTCTGAAGCATATAAAGTCTTCTCTCTCCTTCATAGTATCATCAGTAGCTTCTCCTCCTTTCTATTTTATCCCAGCAACTTTTACATTCCCTTGCACTTTCTCTCCATTCCCCTCTAGTGTTCACTTTTCCACCCAAACTCAACCAGAAAATTACTTTGTTGAAATCTTAGGCTGACTGGCTCTGGAAACAGCTCTCTACTGCCTATGGCTATTCTACTCCATCACAAACTTAGTTCAGCTTAGAATCACTGAGCCACTGAAAGTGTCATCCAGAGCAAATCTGACTGGAACATTTCCTCCTTGCCCCTGCTCCACTTTTGAATTCTGGCCCAGGGCTCTCATGCCCCTGTTCTTTATCCTATTTTCCTCTGGAATTTCTATCCCTTACCTCCTTACACAGTATCTAGAACCCCTCCCACCTGCAGACTGGAAAAACTGGTGTATTCCCACTTTCTCTTTCTTTCAAGGCTATTCTATTTAGGGCAGTGAATCCCTTCTCCCATCCAATATTATTACGTTAGTCTACATTTCCTAGTAAATGCTCAGAGTTACAAGCCCTGGAACCCAACTATCCTACTGCCTAAGACATCCCTAGAGCCGCGAGTATCAAAGGTAAATTTTTACATTTCCCAACACTGGCTCCAAAAGACACCTGAGTAAATGTCTTCCTCCTTTGGCTCTTCATTCCTCACTTTTGCTTTCATGTTGTACATTTTATAATTCGTACACCATCTCTAAGTTCTCTATTTCCTTATGGGTAAACATTTATATCATTTCCTAAATGCCAGTTTCTCCTCAATCCTTTTATCCAAGATCTTCTCTCTTACCCCAACTTTAGTGATTCCAGCAGCAAGTGTAAAGAGCTCTAAGTGTTGTTCTAAGTTTTATCTAGAAAACACTATCATGGAGATTTCCAGGTGCCATCCCCCAGCCCTTTAGTGGCCCCAACACAAGATCCTTGATTGCCCTTCACTGCCCAACCAACCTTCTTCCACACTTCGTTTTGCCTCCCTTCTTTCTGGTGTTAAAGTCCACTCCTCCCATGATTTTGTTTCACTCAAAGAGGACCTTCCTTCAAGCCATTATTCAGATTAATTACACCACAAAAATCTTCTGCTACCTGTACTAGAGGTTTCAACACCCCATTAATGCCTAAGATCACCTAGGCCAGAGAAGAGATTCCCCTCCTCACCTTTTCCTGCAAAATCAATATAGCCAGATCCATGTAACTGCCCTTGCTAGAGCCACCATATCTTCTACAACTCTCTATTGCTCTATTCAATTTAGATTCCAACAGCACAATTTGCCAGGGCCTTAGTTTCCTCTGCCCTGTCATAACAATCAGCCAGCCTGCCTTATTGCTCTATCCTAAAGAACAGACATTAGCATCCTTTCCTCTTCCTCCCTCAATGACCAGCCACTCCTCACCTTCTGAGAGCCAGATCCAAAAAAGAATCCTACCTACTCCTGTTGCAAAACTGGCAATAGGTTCAATTCCTTGAAAGGCAACTTTAGTAAGGCTCTGTGCATCAAGGCCCAGGACTCTTATCCCAAAGTCCACCCCAAACTCAGCTGCCCCAGTCTTCCTATTAAGAGATGCCTATCAATATCCTGTCTCTCCTAAACTGTTATCAACCTTCTGGTACTCTTAACTTTACTCCTTTGAGCTCCTTCAGAGCTCCACCAGTCTTTCCTTCCAACTTTACTTTTTCATCAAAATTTTACCAATTTCTCCTTAACCTTTCCCTTCTATTTGGAGCTTATGGGTGATTCTCAGAATTAGATTATGATTATCTCATTTCATCTCCATAGGATCTTCCCAATTTATTTACCACATATTGACATCACCATTTAACTTCTGTTCCCTAAACTCTGTCCTAAACTTCCTCCATGGTGCAACCTTCCATTTCTCCCATAATAAAGCTCCCAGATAAGCAGAGAACTAGATAACCTTTAAAGTTTCCTTCCATCCTTGAAATTTTATTATCAACCTAATTCCTTTCCATCTCCAAATGCATTTCCCAGTTATTTCCTTGTAAAACATTTCAGCAGCGTGACTTTGAGAAATTTCCTCTTAACTTGAAAGAACCATGGGGCTAACTAGTGTAACATGTAAGTGCACCCCAGAAGTCTCACCAAAGATTTTTGTAACTCTGCTCCACCTCTGGGTCAGGGAGTCGACCTCCAAAATGCCTTCCAGTATTCATCTGTAGCCCTGAAGTCCAGGACCCCTTCCCACACTTCCATAAAGAGCTCCTAAACCCTGGGCTAGATGTGTGCTCATCAAATCGCTGTTCTTACTGTCTACTGTAGGAAATACCAAGAATGAGTTAAGTATCACCACGTCAACAGTTTTAATCAGCCAATACTGAAAATTTCATAACAATAAAACAAAAGCAGTGTTTCTACAGTAGACGGGGCGATTCGAGAGAAATAGAAGGGCACCCCCACTGGCCTGTGGCCTCCTGGGTTTGCGGTGTGCTTCCCTCCCGCCTTTCCCCTGGACCACATCTTTGCCTACAACGAGATCTCCCATACCTCCATAACGAAAATTCCCCAGCCCTGGTGCAATCGGCTCCTCCCAGCCTTGCCCCGGACGTCCCTCTGGCCCAGCCTTCCTCTCCGCGGGACCCTAACGAGGAGGGGCCCATCCACTGGCCAGTTCACCTCCCTATCCCTTCTCAGGCCTCTGGGCGCCCCTATAGGGCTCTGTCCGGAAGCTGAACCTCGAGGAGCCAAGCCCACGAGGCTTGTCGTGGAATCTCCCCCCCTTCTCCCAGCACCTCGACCTACTGCCTAGTAGTCCCGGCTCTAACACCCCCCACCGTCGGGGGCTCCACCCCCCCCCGCCAGCCCCCGCCCCCAGGACGGCCCCTTCCCCAAGGCGCGTCGCCTGCGCCCTCTGCCCCGGCACGGGACTCTCTTTGGCCTCCGTTCCCCGCCCAGAAGCGGCGGCAGCGGCGGTGGCGGCGGCAACGGCTGCGGCGGCCCCAGCAGGAGCAGCAGCGGCGGCGGCAGCAGCAGCGGCGGAGGCAGCAGCGCCGCCTCGGCCCCGCCCCGCCGCCCGCCGGAGCCCCACGCCCCGCCCGCCCGCCCAGCCGCCGGACTGCTCCCCCCGAAGCCCACCACTAAACCCCCCCACTCCATGGTAGCAATCCTCGCGAATCTAGCTTTGCTGGGCCTGCTGTCCGTTCCTCACGCCCCTTAGAACCGAGGATGGGGGAGCCCCGGGGTTCGCGGTCATCCTCCTCCCTCCTCCAAGGGCCGGGGGATTGCCCTCGATCCCGAAACCCGGCCCCGTAACCAGAGCCTCCCTCTTTCCAGACCTCTGCTCTGCTCTCAGACCCCTTGCCTCCAGGCCTGGCGCGAAGCGGGTAGAGGGCTTGGACGCCCGGATCTACCCCTGGTTTGCTAGGGCTAATGTGAATTGCCCCCATCTCATCCTCCTTCAATTTAAGCCCCCTCCCCGCCGCGCCTGGCCCGGAGGCCCCCGCCCCTAGAGCGAGGGCAGCAGAACCAGGGCGCTCCGAAGTCATCCCCCGCCTTTTTTCCAGGGACTCAGATAATTGCCCCTGCCCCCATCACAGCACTCCCACTCCCGATCCCAGGCCCCACCGCCACCTAGGGGTACCCCTTACCCCACCGTTCCCGCACCCCAGCACAGGAAAAAGCAGACCTGAAAGAGCACCCGTCGCACCTCTCCTCTGAGGTTGGAAGGTTTTTTTTCTCCCGGTCTCTTCAAGACTTCATCACGGGCAACCCCCCCAAAAAAGAAAACAAGCCTTTTCTCGCCCTGCCCTGCTGGCCAGGCTCCCTTCGGATCCTCGGATCCTGGTATCAGGGTTGAGGCCAGGTAGTTAACAAGACCACAGTCTCCACCTCCCTTTCGGAGGAGTGGGGTAATTCCTACGGTTTCCCCCCCAGGAGCTACCGACCCCTGTTTCCATGGAGACCCCCGCCCAGCCGGGAAGAAGACTCTCCGGGATCGTGGCGAACTAGTCTCACCTGGCTAAGACAGAAAGGGGTCGAGGAGGGGGTAGGGTAGGGCAGGGATGGGGTGCGAAGGTGGGAAGTGGAGGGGAGCTGTCCCGAAGGGAGGGGCGAAGACAGAGCGAGCTCCAGGGAGCGCTACGTCCGGGGACACGAAGAGGACGGCGCCCCCGGGGGGCAAGCAGAGCGGCCGCGGGGCGAGGAAGGGACGGATTGAGGAAAGGCTTAAGATAGAAAAAAGCGGGTGGGGGAATACAAAAAAGCTGGGGAGTCAGAAGGGGTGGAGGGATTGGGGGAGAGGAAAAAAAGACGCACCTGTTCCTGGGTCGGCTCGGCGGGGAGGCTCAGGCCGCCACCCGGGTTCTCTCTTAGCCCTACGAACCGTCACCCGCCTAATACTGCCCACATCTGATGCCTCCCTCCGCCCCTTATCGCCACCGACCTCCTTCTCCTCTCTCCTGGCGGCGGCGGCGGTCGGACTCTAGGAACTGAGAGGAAGAAGGGAGGGCTCAGTAAAGCGGAGGAGACAGAGCCACACACTGGCAGGAGCCGCGGCGAGCGAAAGAGTGAGGGGGAGAACGATGTGTGTGTGTCGGTGTGTGAGAGCGAAGCCTGGTGGAGTGGGTGCCGGTCGCAGGGCTCCACGGGAAGTGGAGTCTGGCCCGGTTTGCGGGCGGCGTCAGCCTGGACAGCACGCAACTACAACTCCCAGAATGCTCGCCTACGGGGGGGGTAAGGGGGAGGAGGAGGAGAAGGGAGGGAGCGAACGAGAGAGGGAGGGACGAAAGCAGGGAGCAAGCGGCGGCGAAGGGGGCAGAGCCAAGCAGCCCCGGTGACACTGGGAGGGGAGGGGAGGGGAGGAGGAGGGGATCGCTGCGAGAACCCAGCGGATTCCGGAGAGGCAGGCAGTGGTGGCTGCAGCAAGCCGGGCAAAAAGCTAGACTCCTGGGAGAGGCGGAGGCACTCAATCTGCGGGGCTGCAAGAACCCCACGCCCCCCCCACCCCCGAAGCCCCTGAAAGGAGAGGTTGAAGAAGAGAGATCATCTGTGCGCTGTGGCCAGGGGTTTAGCTCTCCCTTTCTTCCTACGCTCTCCACCTTGTGCCCCGACCTGACTTTCTCAGGCCACTGGTGCCCGATCTAGTGTGCAAATCCCGAGACCCCCAGATCTCCCCTGCCGGGCAGCACAGAAACATACGCATTCGCTCTCCTTCAGTCCCCTTCTCCCAGGGGCCTGAGGGAGGCTCCCCTTGCTAGCAGGGCGTGACTCTCCCATTCTTCCCGCCCCCCCCCTTGTCGCCGCCACCCCCCATCTCCCTCCCCGGAACCCCTCCCTCGAAGCCGGGGCTCGCCTCTCTCCCCGTCAAGGAAGGTTCTCTCTTGGGGCGACTACCCAACTCTTCCCATATACTGGGTTCCTACCCACCAGTTTCCCCTTAACGTTGCCCCCCTCACCGAAGAAACAGTGGGGGCGACCCAAGTTGGACAGATGGCTGTTTTTCCTCCCAGGCTAGCTGTCCTTCGCCAGGCCAAACCTGTGTAGAGAGAGAGAAGCACATTAATACTCCCGAGCACCCCCCACCCTGGTTTGGATCCCCATGGAAGTGGCTCACAGTAAAGAGAGGTCGGTAATGGAAGTGATCTGGAGGTGAATCCCCATCCTTAAACCCCATCCCAGCCTTGAAAACCCTGGGATTCGTCCCTTTCCTTAATAGACATCAAATACGGGGGGGTATTATCGAAACCCCAGTGTCCACACGACTCGACAAGTCGCTACTGTGTAGGAATAAAATGCGAACTAGACTGTCCCCAACGGAGGGAAAGTATAACCCCTCCCCCGCCACCGTCCACCCCTAAACACAAACCCCTACAAGGGTCAGTTGGGGGGGTGCAAAAGAGTGAAAAGGTTGTGACGGGGAGGGCCTGAGGCCCCCAGAGAACATTATCCAGATGCTAAGAGGTGGGTGGGGGTGCAGCATAATTGCAGACGGTGTCTTTCCTCGCTTTTCCCGGAATCGCCACCGAACACCGTCTAACACTCGGAGTTGCTTACCAGTCAGTCCCCTAGCCCCATTTGTGCGCGTGAGGCAGCCAAAGCCCGGCCGGGAAGCCTGGGCACAAACTCCGCGGAAGCTGGCCTTCGCCGCCGCCGCCGCGCCGCCGCGGGCCTCCCTCCCTCCCTCTGCTCGCGGCCCCGCCGATCTACCTTCGCCCCCGACCGAGGCCAGACCCCGCTCGCAACTCCACGCCCCTACTCCACCCCCGGCTCCCCCTCCCCTCGCCCTCTCCCCGCGGGTCCCGCCCAGCCCCTAGCGCCGCCCCGCCC
>PVKN010005470.1:0-30688 GCA_004027915.1 Capromys pilorides | reverse complement strand
TCCTCCTCCTTCTCCTTCTCCTCCTCCTCCTTCTCCTCTTCCTCCTCCTTCTCTTCCTCCTCCTCTTCCTTTCTTCCTCTTCCTCCTCCCCTCACCCTCCTGCCTCTCTTTTCCTCTCTCCTCTGTCTGTCTTTATCATTTTCTTTGTTGTCTCAGCTCCATTCACCATTAGGGGAGTGGGATTTATTTCTACTTTTAAACATTTCAGAGGCATTTCCTGACAGATTGCTCAGCCTAATAAAAGTATATTACAATACATATTAAAATATTTCAAACACTTCTATTTTGAATTTCAGAAATGTCAGATTCTCACAAGATAAGTTCTAGACAGAGAAGCAGGGATTTCACTCAAGAAGAAGAAAGGAGAATTTTTGCCGCACCCTACAATTATTTACTGAAGTCGCCCTGGAAGGCCACGAATTGGCAGGCAGGAAGAGAGCAGGGAAGAGACCCCCACGTTTATCTTTACTGTCTACATAAATCTGAACCTGACGGAGGGTGTAGGTTGTGGCTATCACAGAAATTATCTGATACGTTCTTTTGAAGTTGGTTGAGAAAAACCACTCCAGACACAAACTCACTTTTATGGCCTGTGGGTTTAGAGGAAAATGTATGACTCTCTTTAGTTGAAGAACGAGCACCCTAGAGTATCTCTACCAGGTTCACAGAACAGAGTTAACAGGGACTGATGAAGTAATTAACATAGGAAAACGGTTACACACTGTGCTGTGTAGAAGGCACATAGGAATGAGTTACATATAAGGCACGTTTTTCAATGAATTTAGTTTTGAGATCCAAATAGAACCCTGATTATCATGTAGTGATCACCACGTGCAGAATCTCACGCCCTGGAGTACGTCTGCCACGTGCCAGAGTGCTTAGGATGCACAGAGTGAACTTTTTGTTGGTAAACAAACTTCATCCAGTACAATTCTGAGAGGCTTGCTAATCTTTTGGACCACTTAGAAAACAGCCAGCTTGGGTCTGACCCGGACTTAACTCATAACTACCATGCACGTAGGAGCCCTTGCTTCTGGTTCTCCTGCAGCAATGGAAGAAGGGCGGGGCATCAGCAGAGGCTCCGCCCCCGTGAGGCCTGACCCCTCCCAGCCACCCTTCCTCTTCTGTGAAGCAGGGATCCGAGCTTCAGGACCTCCGCAGGAAGGCTAAGGAGAGAAGTCCTGCCTTGACCTAGACTCCCTAGCTGAGAGCGCTGCGCACACAGTGCAGCCGCCCTAAGAACAGGAGCCACATGGAGGCTGCGTCCAGCGGCCCGCGAACCACAGAGCGCTCCCCGCGGAGCTGCAGGTGCTCAATAAAATCTGCAGAAACAAGAGGAGGAGGAAGGTGCCTGCTCCTAGCGTTGAGCCAACTCCAGACCTCAGGTGAGACGCAAAAGTGCTTGACATTCACATGTGGGAGTGACCACCCTGAAGGCACGCATCACACAACATGCCAGGCCAGAGACCAGAGTCTGGCTGCCGGCCTGCGCAGTGGGCATCCGAGCGAGAATGCTGCACCAGCTTCAGCATCCATGGGGATGAAGGACCAAGGCGGAGGCACCGGCACCCCATCAGAGCTGGGCCAGGTGGAGCCGCGGAGACCCACAGGAAGATGAAGATGTGGGCAGGGCCTGGCAGAACACATCCCAGCTGGAGGCTGGTGACCGGAGGCATCGGGCGAAGCCAGGGTCTCGGCCAGTGAAGCCAGGACTCAGGGCTGGCAGCAGAGAGAGGCCGAGGGGAGCCGTGGTCTCCGTTGCTTTGTTTTCCCAGGTTTAGATAGCTGATGGCAGAACATCTAAGTAAAGGCGCCCCATAACCAGAAAAAAATCTGCACGAGGAAATAAGAAAGGTCAGGCAAGAGCAGACCTGGAAACCATCTGCACGGAGTGGGGAGGCTACGGAAGGCAGGAAAGGCAGGTGCCACAGAAGTCAGATGCCAGGGAAGGCAGGTGCCAGGGAAGGCAGGTGCCACAGAAGGCAGGCACCATGGAAGGCAGGCACTGCCAGTGTGACATGCAAGCCGCGCACTGCTCCCTGCTCCCTGCAGCTGCCTCAACCATACTCACTTCAAACAGTCTGAGCTGTCTCTGGTGTTCATGCAGCACAGAGCTGCAGGTGCTTCTGAGACTAGAAGACTCCTGAACACTCCCGCCCAGCCGCTCCAGGCCCCAGCAGGCGCGAGCTGCGGGCTCCACAGCTCGAGGTTAGCCAGCAGCCAGATTCCAGTCACACAGTGAGCGCCAGCAGATGCCCACAAGGACACTTGTGCCACCGTCCTGCACTGGTGTCATTTTTATTTACAGATGGCCAATTGTTTTGTGATCATAATTCTGAGCCATTTTTATGCTCAGTTAAACATGCATGCTTGA
The DNA here is from genome assembly GCA_004027915.1 of Capromys pilorides. Classification (NCBI taxonomy): domain Eukaryota; kingdom Metazoa; phylum Chordata; class Mammalia; order Rodentia; family Capromyidae; genus Capromys; species Capromys pilorides. The sequence goes on along the minus strand of PVKN010005470.1, from coordinate 28,314 downwards.
AATGTTTGACCCCAAAACAAATAAAGTACCACCAGTAGAATACCGAAGTCTTCTTACAAACCGTATGTCCTCGTAAAAATACCAAGCTGAAGTGTCAAAACATAGTCACTTTCAAAACATTTCTTCACTTTAGGAAGAGAAAGTCGCAATAACCTATAGGGAACATAGGAATATTTTCCAAACGCAATTTTAAGACTTGTGAGATTCTTACTTTTTAAGGTTACCCCCCAGCCAATTAATACACTTAACTTAAAACATACAACATAAACTAGAGAAAACAGGTACATGTTCCAAGTTGCTTTTTAGATCTTGGATAAAACCAAAGAAAAATAAATAAATAAATAAATAAATAAATAAATAAATAAATAAATGAAAGTAGCAGAAACCCAGCGTGGCAATGATGCATGCTGTTGGCTCTTGGGTGTTTATTTAGAAAGACCTTCCATTGCTCTCCTGATAATCACTCCAGCTGTGTACAGTTTGCCCCACTGACCACAGCCAGAATAAAGGAAAGGCAGCTTCGCTGTGCTGTGGGTTTTACAGTGTGGCTTTTCTTCGGTAACAGATTATGAAATGATCACGTCGCCCGCCTGTCACCAGCAGGTCCACAGCACGCAGCCGATGCCTTCCCGAGGCCAATCTATCTATGATCACCTCTCTTGGAAAACTCATTGATGAAATGACCTTTCCCTGAAATTCCCTCACCCATGCTGTCTCCTATTTTACCCTTCAGGATCACCACAGCTCCTCTGGCCTGGTGACCGTCCAGTCCTGGAGGAGCACTGCCAGAGCGCTTCTGAGCCCTTCACTTTTGCCATTGTGGCCTGTCCCCAGCCCCTCCTCTGCTGATTTTCTCCACTTTGGACATTCCTGAACAGGGTTTCCACTGTGGAGCAGGACCTCGTGCTTGCCAGGCAGGCCTTTGTGCCACTGAGCTCTCTCCCTGGCCTCATTTTACACTCTTAAATGGTGTTATCGTCTAACCCAGTTGCTTCCTGTGTTAGCCTAGTTCCATTTCAGTGTTTTACAAATGTCATGTCTACCACTGCGTTCTCTTATCTAGACAACACAGGAGTCCAGAAAGAAGAGTGGGAATTTGTAAACCAAGCCTGTTAGGATCCTGCCACATGGTGTGAGCTGCTCTCCTGGAAGGGCTTTCTCCTGCAGCTCCACAGAGCTCAGGCTGGCTGCTGTCTCCCACATGCTGGCCTGGCTGAGTGCCTCCTACCCCCACCTTCTCCTCCATCCTCCAAGGACAGCAGCCTCGGTCTATTGCTCTGAAGTCCGAACCACGGCAATGATTTCAGTTCAGCAGCACACACCCAAACACGTTCCAGAGTACACAAGTCCTGCCGAAACTGTCTCCAAATTTTACTGTGTTGCCTGGCATAGCCTGAACAGCACCTCCCCACACGAAGGTGGCAGGTATGTCCTACACAGGGTCAGTAAGAAAGTAGCCCTCCCACTGCTCCTTCACTATTTTGGTAATGTGGGCACAAAACCTTCCCGGCAGAGGCTGGAATTCAACATTGTTCCCCTAATGTAGAAGGTCTTGCTTGGCCTTTCAAAGTCCACAAGGTGGAGAGCTCCTGTCAGGCACACTCCTGTCACCTGCTGGAGAGCTGGTCACCTACTCAGACGCTCACAGTAGTGCATCCACACAGCATGAAGGCTCCCCTCTCTCAGCTGCCTCCCTCCTCTGAGCCATCCCAGAGATCTGGAGCCGCATTAGCGCAGCACGTGACCCTGGTTGGCTGGCTGATTGATTTTCCAGTGCTGAGGATACAACCCATGACCTCGCGCCTGCTAACAACGAGGATGCTAGTGCCCACCTACTCCTCCAGTCTTCTCTGCATTAATATCAAGGTAAATAATGGAGTGGAAAGATTGGGACTAGACATGAGTGTGACTTTGCTTCAGTCCTGGTTCTTGGTTGGAGTTACTGAGCAATGTCTTCTGGAAAACTGTCTCACTTCCAGGGCCACCAACACACTGACCTATATTTAACATTATTTTGGATCTAAATTCTGACAGCCATGACTCAAACATGTGCGGTGAGCGTACTAATGGGGCAGGGGCTACGAAGGACGTTTAAAGCATATCACTCTAACCAAAGAGATGGGAGGAAGCCAGGTCACCACCACCATTCAGCGTGAAGACAAGGTAAGGGCAGGTGAGCTCCTGTGGACATCTGCTAGAGGCCTCTCTCGGGCTTTAAGTACCGTCAGACTCTGCAATTGCGACTCACACTGCTCAATAGCAGCAGCACTAGGGGTGTCCAAGCAGAGCTGATACCCTTCCAAAAGCGTCTACATTTCTCTAAGAATATCTTCTGTGTGGGAAGAGCCTGGCTCGGTGTCCACGGCTGTGTGTGGATGGCTGTGTCTGAATCCCTGGCACCAGTGCCTAATACCAAACAAAACCCCTAAACCTCAAACTATTAAGTGTTGAGCAAGATATTTAGCAACCCGGGAAGTTCTGAAAGTACATTTTGTTTTGGCTCATACACCTAGGGGAAAGGACAGGTTTTCAGGGTAAGATTAACCTTAAGCATCACTCTGTCTCCTGCAGAGGCCAGACACAGCTAATGAGGAAAACACAAGTCACCTTGTCTTGGTCAACACAGTCACGTGTCGGGGTAATGGAGCAGCCTTCTGTGTGTGTCGGCTGCTGAGCTCTGCTGCTCAGCACTGCTGAGCACACGAGAGAGCTCTGGGACTTTGGCCTACGGTCTCTCTGGAAAGGAAAGAGCTCTAGGAATGCACGGGAGGCTCTGCATACAGAGGCAAAACTCTGTGAGGCTGGTGTCAAGTCTAGAAGATGTGGAGTCCAAGAGGCTAAGCTGCACATGGCTGCCTGGTCAATATGAGTTTTAACAGGGACTGCGGTGGTGTCAGCTTCATGCATGACGTTAGTGCTCTACAGGTAGGAGAGTGAACGTTACGTGGCCTGACGTGGCCCGTGGACACCCGTGGCTACCAACTTCTCACTGCAGATGAACTCGATCTCTTCACTCCACTCCTAAAGGACAAAGCACTCCAGAGAACAAATGCCAAACCAAAGCCCCACTGAGTGAGGCACAAAGGGGAAACTTGGGGTCAAAAGGAGACTGCACCCCTCTTCCCCTAACTTAAGCCGCTGTTCTCCTGCTCTGCGGGGGAGCTCAGTCTAGACACAGGACAGCCACCAGCACAGTGCCCTGTGCCTGGGCAAGCACTGCTGGCAAGACGCTGACCCACTGCCCACCTCGGCTTTCTCTGTGGCAGTGGCTCTCTCCACACATCCTGGCGTGGAGTCCGCTCCTTGCACCCTCACCTCCTTTTGCACTGCTGACTTCTTCGAGGCCTGGAGCCCCAGAAGCGCTGTCCTGGCTCCTCCGTCAGGTTAGGAAGCACTGGACTGTCCATTGTGTTGGACCTGGGCCCCATCCCAGTGACCAGTGGAGATGTTAAAGTCAGTGGGTGCTCTGATGCCACAGAGCGGAAAAAGACAAAAGTGAAGAGAGGAAATGCAAGAAGTCCCCCTCGGAAATATCCTTGGGTCCCTGGAATTTCTTCAAAAACTTTAATTCTTAGCTTAAAAATTACAGATGGCCAGTTATAACTTTAGTTGACTTTGGCAAAGGAGTTGGGTTTCTTAAATATCAGCCATAGGCCTCCCTCCTATAGTCGATCTTCTTCAAATTCTCTGTTGACATTACAAGCAGGCTGTCCATGCCTGCATGGCTGAGGACAAATATCAATCTCACGCCAATAAACATTCAGGTACCTTTCATTGCGCATCTGGTCAAGCTCCTGCACGACCATGCAGAGAGAAACCAAATATATTTTCTGCTTCAAAAGCTTAGAGTCCATCAGGAAAAGAGATGAGACGACTAACACGTGTTTATTCACACGCCGGGGTGCATCCTCCAAGGCAGCCCTGGTCAACACAAGTCACGGCGAGGGGAGCCGTGCACGCAGTTTTAACCTTCCAAGGCTGCCACATTTTAAGACTGAAACATAAGGAAGTGGAATTGATCATAAATTTAGCCCAAAATATCCCCAGAGGGCCGTTTCGTGAGAATGTTCTGCTGTGTGATCTTATGCACCTTTGTTCTGTCTCTGACTCACAGTGGTGGTGCAGCGTGGCGGGACACTGTGTTCCTGTGCACAGGTGGCCACTGGTGGCTGCTGACGTGGATGACAGCAGAAAGCACGCATGCAGGGGGCCACAGCCGAGGGAGTGGCTGGTCCTCACTCGACATTCTGGAAAATGGACCGGAACGTTTAGCGAGGGAGTTTGGTCTGGAAGACAATCAGGATTTTATGGGAGAAAGTAGGACTCAAGTTTTGCCTCACTGTGAATCCCTGCATCAGATGTGGATTTCGTCTGTCAAGTTGTGGCTCAGCGTCAAAGACAGAGTTCACAGAATAAGAGCTTTGCTCGCAAAAATGTCATGTTGGCAGGGAGGAAGCCGCAGCAGAAAGTGAATGAAGTAAAACCAAGAGAGCCTCCACAGAGCATGGGAGCGAATCCGAGGGCCGTGTGTGCACTTACAGTGCTCGGATTTCATGCTTGGACCCAGGTCTGTCCCCTAAGCTCCAGACCGACAACTCCACATGAGACCTCGCTGCTCCAGTGCCCGATGGAGAACGTTAGCACCAAACAACACGAAGCCCAGCTCCCTCGGCGCTGACCTGCCTTGCGCACGACATCCACTGGGGAGGACAGCAGCCACCCCCACCTGCCGGGACGCTCAGATGGAAACTTCTGGTCTACGATGGCTGAGTCACTGTGAAAACTACTGCCCACAGCCTCCATGAGGGCCCAGATGTGGCGCTGCCCTCCTCCTCTCCACCTCTCCACCTCAGCCGCCTGGGCCTTAGGGCACCCGCCCTGTCATGCAGAGCCTGCCCCAGCCTCCAGCGTACCCTGCCACAAGGGTTTCCAGGATGGAGTCAGAGTGGCACAGCTGAAACTGAGGAGAGATCACTGTGCGAGGCTTGGCAGGTTCCTGCTTCACTCCGAAGCAAGTGATGTAACACGTGACCGACTGGATGGCTCCCAGCTCTAGTTTCATTGTAGAACAGGATCACACACTGGTGCCTCTTACCATGGCAATGTCCAGCAGGCTTCCTCCCCTGGGCTCAGGCAGAAGCCTTTCTTGGCCAACAGGACGGGTGTGAGAGGCCCTATCCTGGGCTCTTGGCAGGCCGACCGGTCCACCAGACCCCTTCTCCATGGACCTGCAAGGCTCATCCCTTCCTTTTCTCCAAGTTAAGGGTCTGTGTCTCAGTGAGAAACCCCATGGGCATGGCCTGGACCCAGGAGATCACCACTACCGTTGCCACTGTCGGACAGACAGCCTTGCTGTGACACTTGACAACAAAGCACAGAAAGACTGACAGCACTTCAGGGCTTTCCCTGTAAAAATTCATAATGTGACTTAAAAAGAAACAAAGTGAACAGAAGTCAAACCTCGTTGGCCTGAACACTTCCAAACATCAAGGCTGAAGGACATAAGAAAGATCCCAACTCACTGGAGCCTGGTAGAACATGGCACCAGAACATAATATACGATCAGATGCTGGGCAAGGGGAAAAGAAACCCCAATGGGCTGTCATCAAGAAAATGATGGAATTTGAACAGGGACAGGCAGAACCCCGGTGTGAACAGGATCTGGTAACAATGTTATGTGGATATTAAGTATCTGAGTTTGACAACTCTAGTAAGAATATGCCTTAAAATGGCTTTATTCTTAAGAAATAAACATTGAAATATGCAGGAGTTAAAGGGCATGGTGTCCCAAATTATTTTCAGATATTGAAAGGCAACTACAGATAGGCAGCTCCTGACACGGAACAGGGGTGGGAGTCTGGGTGGGAATTCCAGAGCGATCAACTCTAAGATTCCCTTCAGGGTTCTGGGACAGGAGTGTGGCGTGAGGTTGCACCGCAGTCACTCATGCACATGCACATACGTGCACACACACATGCACACGAGTCACCCACTGATGCACATCATGTCATTGTGTGCCACACGGACTTTTCAGTAAGGTTCCACTGTGCAAAGGGTGTTGCAGGATGTGCTGCTTGGAAAGCCACAAATCTGGATTTCGGTTTCCTGCTGGCCCGGGGGCAAGGGACGCCTCGCCGGTCACTGGGTACAGGATCCACTGTCAGGCTGGCTGTGACTCCAGTGCCAGCTATCTCTACACTCTCGAACTCACAGGAAAGACCTCAAGGTGGGCTCTGTGCAAACACCCTGGGCGGGCTTGCACAGCCACCGCAGATGCTAACAGCGAGGTCACTGCGCGTGAGGGACCTGTGCAAACAGGCTATGGTGTCAGTGACTCTCCACTAAATTCCTCCAAGTATTTTGCAGGTGAATCTACCTCTCGACATCCCTCAAGGTCGGTGACATACCCTCCTGCCTTGATTTTCTCCCTGTGTAATTCTTCTGCAGGTGGAGGGGACGTGGCCTGAGCAGATCCCTTCTGGTCTTCCTCTCTCATGCCTTCCTTCCTCTCTGTCCCTGCTCTCATGGGGTGCAGACCACTGAACACATGCTCCAGCCAAGTAGTGGGCCAGGCAGCCAGGCAGTGGGTGCAGAGGACACTGAGGGGCTGTGACTGGGTCTCAGCTGTGCCCAAGGGGACAGAGTGATGGGCCAGGGGAGGGAAGAAAGGAGTCTCCTCTCCATGACAGCAAGGGCGCCTTCCGTGGCAGGCATGCTCTGTGGTTCCAGGGTACCTCCCACTTCTCCTCCTCCCCACTCAGTCCCCAAGATCCACGCTGCCCCGCGTCCAGGAGCCAGCAGTGGGCAGAGAGTGGCGCCCCTGCTCCGCTGCTCACGTGCGAGAGGTACGCTCCTGCTCCCAGCAGGACGCCGCCCGTCCTGGCCGGAGCACAGGCAGGGGTGACTTTCCTGATAAGAAGTGAAGAAAACAAAGCTCCTGATGTTCCTAAGGGAAATCTTTGGGTGCATGAGCCCCACAGATGACAGGGCAGGGCAAGGCCACACCCGAATGGCGTGCCTGCTCGGGGGTGTCTGTGTCTCACAACTTAAGTGAAAGCAGTGTCTCCATTTGTGCATCAACGTGTGAAGTCAGACACGCCAAAGCTAGGAATGACGGCATCTTCAGCTCTCCTCACCCTGCTTGCATCGGGAAAGCAGCAGCAGAAGTGGGCCGCGCTGTAGGATCAACCGATTTCTCCATTTCTGCAGCGCACTCTCCTAGCTCCTCGGGTGCCCTCACTGGCGTGGCCTGGTGACATCACAGGCCTCTCCCTGCGTGTGCCTCGTGTGTGAATAGAGAGCAAGGTGCATTACCTGAGCCCGTGGGTCGTCTTTGGTTGGACTGGAATTCACCGGCCTCAGCAAGGAGTGTGCATATAAACACACAGCTCAGAAGCATCTAGAAGTCTGATGCAACAATCCAGGCTTTAAGACTGAGTACGGTGATCCATCCCGCATAGAACCCTTAAAATACAGAAGCAAATTACTCAGCATTTTGATTAAAGGCACAAAGATTAGAGGAGGCAAAAGAGCTCCCCCAGAACGAAGCAAAGTTGGTACGGAACTGAAACTGCCTTGGGCTCCTATGCATCAGGAGATGTTGTCAGAAAAGGTTTGGGCTTTGGTAAGAGGTGATTTTAGGGTAAAGCAGCTGCAGGACTGCTTCCTAGCATCGCACTCCACAGGGCCCACAGCTCGCAGCTGCTAACACACGCTGCGCCGGAGCTTCCTGCCCCGGAGGCGGGGCTGTTTGCATGTCCACAGCCCATTTCTGTCGGGGGTGTGGGGTGAAGGCTGCACCGCTGGACAGGGTGGCATCAGCCTGTCTCCCCTGGACCCACTCCGGGGGCTGGGCAGTGATGAGCCCTGGGAAATGTGGAGTCCGGGCAGGGTTAGGGCACAGCGCTCTGCACATTCTGGATTCTGTCCTCTGGATTCCAAGGGTGACATACAAGATGGCCAAGCTTTCTCAAAAGGAAAGCAAAACCAACCAAGGCAAAATAAAGTCAATTGTTATTTTAAGAAAAAAATTCCCGAAAAATTTCTTTTCAGAACCCAAATGAAATATTTCCAAGGCTGTTGCCAAGAACATGAAAGTGGGAGTGGGTGTGTTTGCATCCCAGTGTCAGAGCAGGAAGTGACAGAGGCCACCTGAACCACAGCTGTCACAGAAGGTTTCCGAATGCTTCCCCACACCGCCTACTGCCCTCCTACACTGGCCTTACTGAGTCCGTGCTGGTGTCAATACTGCTGGCGCTCTGGACTCCAGGTGTGGAGACAGCCGCAGTGTGCTGCACACACAGAGGCCGACGGTGCCTGTTCTGGATGCTTCTACCTCAAGCTCCCACTGGCCCAGGGGGCTAGAACAGTATTTACGCCACACATACGCAAGCACACACATTTAAAGGCTAAAGGCCTAATTTGGGCCAGAGAAAGTGGCTTCGTGTGTACGTCTCTTAAATTAAAAAGGAATTCTAGGGTCTGTGTGAGTTCTTTCCTGCCACGCTCCCTAGAGGACAACTGGTTATCTGTCACAGACTGGAAGGGAGACCTTCCCTGGAAGACAGGCTCTGGAAGAGACGTGAAAGGAGGAAGCTGCCCTCCTCAGAGGTCCTCACAGAAGCGTGATGGAGAGGGAGGCAAGGGCACACGCATGCTTTCCTTTCATTCTGTGACACCGGGCTTTGTCGGGAACGCAGGAGCGCGCCACCCCCAGAAGCCTGGGCACGCTGCCGAGCACCCTGCCCTTGGGGTCTGCACCACCTGGTGCCTTCCTCCTCACCAGGTCTTCTCCACTGAGGTGACCGAGCCTTCTGAAGGGCAAACTCGGTCTGTGGAGGGCTCCACAGTGGCTTTCTGAAGGCACGTGACTTGGAAAAGCCAGTGTCACTGATGCATTGAGACGTGGCATGGTGCCTGTGTTGGTGATGGTTAAGAGACGGGGACACTCTGAGTTGCGCGTCTTCAGAGACCGACTTCCACACCAGCTTCGCTTCTGTTTCATTGACCGCAAGAAAACGTGAAGAGTTTGATTTTGATTCTGCGCTGGCAATGTTTTAAGACCATCAACATGCATTTAACCACCCTGGTCTTCATTACACCTATATTCATATTTTCTGTTCGTCTAGGCTCAAATACATGTTATCCTTTATATGTGAATGCATGTGTGTATTTGCACATACCATGCAGATGAGCACGTGTGTGAGCGATGCTTTAATTATATCCCATTCTTTGTAGAATGAATGTAAAAAGGACATTCTGTTCAGTAAGACAGAATCAGCAAGCACTCTGAAGCAATGTCTACCACAAGGCACGGGGTGCTGCCCGACATGCAGCCTTCTAGCTCTTTACATGGGGGCGAGTATCAAATCTTCTTCTCTAGGAAAATGAATGAAAGACAACGGAAGGAATAAAGCTTGCTCCTGCCCTGGGCACTGGAGGTCTTGTGAGTGGTCCACAGTGGTTGATAGGGTGGGGAGATGTGGCCCGAGCCACGTGGAAGCCTCCTCTCCAGCACAGAGTTGTATTCACTGGGGCTTTCAAGGACTGGACCAGAGGAAATAAATCTGACACACAGTAGAGGCTCAAAGGTGCTTAGGTTAAAAAAAAAAAAATGGTTAGGCCCCGTTCTTAATTTTTCTCAGGAAAATCTTCACTGCCTGGATTCTCACAAAATATGCACATTCTAAAATGTTTAATAAATAAATTCTGATGAAGAATAAATATGGCTCTATTTTTCTTTACAAGATTTGGTGACAAGACAGAATTTCACATCTGTCCACAAAGATGTCACATGAACTTCCTCAGTATTGCTGAAAGTTGTGCTTTAACATGTTTAAAAATATGCAAGTTTTAGGGGCCAGCGAGATAGCTCAGCTGTCTAACGTGCGTGCTTAGGCAAGCTTAAGCAAACACTCAGGGACCACGGTTCAATTCCTGGTACCACATGCCATGCCATGCCAGTTCTGCCCCTGGGGCCAAAAGAAAAGGAAGTTTTAAAATTTGCTTGTCCAATGCTTGGAAAGATGTGTGTGTGTGTGTGTGTGTGTGTGTGTGTGTGTGTGTGTGTGTGTTCTGTGTTTTAAAGGGGTCATCCTCACATAGTTTGGGTGACTCTGCTTTGCCCCAGTATCAACTGTCTGAAGAGGCCATGGAACCTGTCCCTGTCACCTTCCAGTACCCAGAAACTCAACGTATAAGAATCTTGACTACAATTAATTACGGATAAGTCTAAAGAAAATTATTTACAACATATCCATGTCAGTACTCATTATCAGTGAGAAATTTGGTTAGAACTCAGCCTATTCAGCAACAGGCAATTGGGTGGAAGGCATGTAAGTGGTTGAACCCCACGCAGCCCCTGGACGAGGTTGCAGAGTGCGTTTCTTGACGTGAAAATGCACATGGCTGACACGTGACAGCAAAACAGGCGAGGGGCCACCGCGTGGCCGGTGACCTGGCTTTCGCAGTTCTCGAGAGGGAATTTATGAGAAGGCTCTGGGGCGGTCCTCGCGCTCCCTGCGGCCTGGCCGTGAACCGCGTCCACGCTGGGCTCTCCGTGCTCCCGCGCCCGTGGCCGCTGGACGTGCAGCGGGGAGCATCCTCACTCCACAGGCAGAGCCGGCGTCCCGAGGTCCAACCTGCCCGGGGCTCGTCCAGCGTTGCGTCCTGGAGGATCTCCCCAGACAGGTGGGCCCCAGAACCCCGCGGGACACACAGCACCTGCAGCCGCGGCTCCTCTCCCCTCGCAGCTGTGTTTGGGTGAGTTCGGAAGCCCACGTACGCCCACACGCGCGGGAAGGAGCGCGGGCCGGGCGCTCTCAGGGCTGCTCCGCGTCTCTCGCTGCTCTGCTGCGCAGGACTGACCGACCTAGCCGCATGATGGGGTGGCAGTCAGTTCCCCGGGAGCCCCTTAGATCGGGTTTGGAGCCGGGTTCCCCTCACTTTTCACTGGCGGGTCACGTGATGGGCACCTGGGAGCAGCCCTTGAGCAGCTGAGGCTGAAGTCGGCCCGCAGGATGCACCTGCATCGCCTCCCGTGGTGCTTGGGCGGGCACTCTGCTGCAGGACGCGTCCTGCTCCACGCGAGCGGCGCTCACTTTGCCAGCCAAGCCACGCAGCCACCAATGAGCTGAGGCGTATTCCGAGGCTGAGGAGCAGCTTATTATGGGGCTGACCTGCGATGGGCAGGAGAGGCTCTGCAGACGAACTTCGCCTTCCTAACTCCGCTGCTGGCTCATTCCCTGGGCCCGGCCCTCAGCCTGCGTCCTATAGGGACACACAGACAGCTACTGCACGGCTAAGGCGGTTGCGGCCAAGCTGCACAGCCCAGAGCACCTGGTGGGAGCCCTGGCTGAGAATCTGACCACCCCGAAGGGTGCGTGCCCTCCAAGCAGCGGCCTGCGCTGGACATGGCCCCGCCCTTCCGCTGGCCTCTGCTCCTGCGTGATTTGCACCGGTCACCTTCTCACAGTCCTCCCTCGGGAGCCTGTGCTGGGACCTAAATATAGCTCCCAGATGGCGGCCACCTCCCTCCGGGTCTCTCTGCATCTCAGAGATTGCATGATTAGAGATGTTACAGGGAAGGATTTGAGGGAAGTCTTCTCTTTCTTTCTTTTTTTTTTAAATTGGTTCAAAGTAAGTTCACTGCATAAAAATCCTCTCTGTCTCCAAATTAAAAGCTCACAACTGTACATAACTTCTTTTTATTCTGTAACTTTATTGATTAATAATATCTGGAAAATTGAAGAAACACTGTGATTTAAAGTCAAATGTCAAGACGTGTCCAGTTTTATTTTTTATTACTTTATTGAGAAGAGAATACAAAATTAATAAATAAGACATGAGGAAAATGTACTTTTTAAAGAAAGCAAAGTGATAGCTGTTCAGCAGTAGCTGTTACATGTTACCCTTCTGTGTTTAATGTGGCTGCTCAGACTTGGATAAAAGCATATAAAATTGCTCAAAGGAAAAAAAATGAAGTATTAACTTCTACTTTCAATAAAACGGATAGAAATTGGTAGGACACACACAGCAGCCGCCCTGTGCAATGCAGACATGACTTCTCCCCTTCCTTGCGTCCAGCTTTGTCACACGCTCCACTAGGAAGTGACAGGACGCCTGCCGAGGTGCCTGCCAAGCGCCTCACTTGAACTCTCTGCCTCATTTCCCACGAGCAGCTCCTCTTCCCCACATCCTGTAATTAGCGATGGCCCTGGGATCTCTGGCGAGGTGGTGGGTATGCGCTCTAAGCCCAGCTTGCATCCCTGCACTGGAAGTACACCACGCAGGAGGGCCTGTGTGCCGTGGGGGCTCAGCTTGGGCCCTGCGTTGGTCCCGATATTCAAATGCAGAGTCTATTAGCAGGAATAGGATCTGAGTGGTGATTCCTCCCCTTTCCTCCAGATCCCTTCAAGAATGACTCTGAGTACTAAGTGTACGGGCCTGAGCTGACTCTTAGGCCGGAGCACTCCTGACAGCCGTGTGGGCCTTGTGTGTGCTTACCACCCCTCCTGCACCTTTAACAAGGAATTTGGTCTGGCCAGAGACCCCTCCTCCTTAGCTCTTCTGTCAGCACTTCAGGCATTGGCAACAGGCTTGAAAAGATCCAAATACATGATTCCTGCATTGGAGGGAAGCCGCAGAAACACAAGAAGTCACAGAGCCAATCTTCCCTGGTTTTCTGCCTGCCGTGCGGAATGCACCCCAAGCCCTGATCCGCACACATCCCCGGAAGAGGAGCTGCATCAGGACACCAGCGGCGGGGCCTGATGTGCCTTCTTCCAAAAGAACAAGAATTTTTAAAAAAATCTCATTACAAGTTCAAAATGTTCTTCTTGTGGTTATAATTAAATCAGCCAAACATGATTTGCTGGACATAAAAACAGAAAGCTGGGTAGCCGTGGAAGTCACAAATAGTTTTCCATGAACTTGGATGTCTTGCAATGTTTGCATAATCTTTTCTGGAGCAACAACATTCCACATGCATATTTCTCTTTAAAAAGAAACTCCATGCTCAGTGGCATTCTGGGTTCAAGGCACCTCAAGTCAAAGGTCTTGCCCTAAAATTGAGACTTGGGGGCCACAAGCTGCTTGATGTCTCTTCTACAACATCTGTGGGTGACTTCCAGTCACCCTGACCATGTTCATGCAAAGTACAGACTTATTTAAATCTCTGAATCTAAACTTTGAGCCATTTAACCCAATTTCTTCTGCAAAAACTTGTCAAATGTTCAAAGTCTTTACAAATAAGATAAATCAACGCATACTACTGAGCTCAGGAGAAGTGAAATGCACTATAAAATCTACTTGCATAATTTTGCTCAAGGCCTGAAAGTAAAAATGCTAAATGTTGCCGAACATATTTTTTGGCATTTTTCCAAACTATAAATCTCAAGTCCCAAAGTGTATATGATGAAACATTCATTTTTAACAAATAGAAATGTAAAACCCAAGGACCTAAACATAAAAAATAAAATGTAAATCTCTGACTTATTTTAAGTATCTTAATTTACCAGGAACCTGTCAAGACAACATTTAATAAAGCAATACTTCTATGATGGAAACTTTTTATTGCTTTGTGAAATAAAATGACAGTTAAGCTACAAATTATAATCTTTCCTCAATCCAATAGTTTTGTACTGCATGCTTTTTTAATTTTGCAAATTCAAACGTGATTAATACCACAACTGCATGCTGAATAATAAAAATTTCCATAGTAACACTTACCATAGTAACACACACCCTGCGGTAGACTATATATTCCTCACGCTGCTATGCGTTCACGTATACTCAGTACTGTGCAAAGGTGTATACACCAACCTGAACCTCCTGTGTCAGACGTCTCCGATAATCTTAGGTAGAAATGGCAAAGCTACACATTTGTATCTTTGCTTTCTCTTACCCTCGCTTGGAAGTCGTGCTGCTCACCCTAACTGCGATATGGGTGAAGAGAAGCAGCTACCACAGTCTGCAATGGAACGAGACGGCCTACCCGCCAGCCACACCGTCCCTCGAGGGGGACCGCGCCACCAGCAGAATAAATTAGAATCTGGTTAGCAGCTAACTGAGGTCTTCATGGACTTCTCTGTGGCTGCCGAGAGGAAACTGGACCCTGACCACCCCGGATGAGTGCCAGTGAGAGGACATTAACGATGAATAAAGCTGTGCCAGCGCCAACCTCTGCTGTCGGCAAGGTAAGTTACCAACTGCCACTGCTGGCTCTGCCACCAGCCCTGAAACCAGGAGCCAAGCCTGACCGATCTCAGGGCCCTGTGTAGGCGAAACTGCCAAGAGGGGGCCAGGGCTTCCTACCCCAAATAAGTAATTTCTTTCATTGTGAGTCTGAACCATACAACGTGCCTCTCAAGAAGCCCCCAGTGGGGGAAACTACCTAAGAGGGGGTTTTCCTCGGACTTTGATGTTGTGGGTGGATTAGAATTAGAAAATATGTCTAGTCTTTCAATAAAAGCTGATTTTTTCAGAAAAGTATGTCCAGATTGAGTAAGAATCAGAAAGTAAAAGAGAAAAACTCCTGATTTCTGTCCTGTCCAATAATTAGTTTCAAGTTTCTGAAACCAAAGGCCGAATTAGCAGCTACGATCCCAGGACGCGCTGATACCCGGGGTCTGGCTGGCTGCTGCGGTGCATCACGTGGTCTGCTGCCTGCGGCCTCTGGGTGTGGCCGGGTCGCGGCCTGCAAAGTGCGTGCCAAACACACGCCGTACCTGTGTACTTCTGGAATTCTAATAACGACTCCTGTTCTCTGATGTGTTACACAAAAGCTGCTGCTGGGAAGTCCGGCTGGCGAGTCTGGGTTGTGACATTTGAAAGGCAAGTTCATCAGAGCTTTAGCACGGTCCTTATCAGAAGAACATCTGACTGCTTTGACCCGATTACAAGAAACAATGCTGCTGATCAAAGAAGAGGAGTAACATAAAGTTCACAATAGTCTGCAGATGTTCAGGTGGACAAAGCAGATTCTGACCTGTAGAGAGCGGCTCGCATGGGTGGGGACACCGTGCTCCTCCTCAGGGGCAGTGGAGGGGACCCCAGCTGCTTTTAAAGTGTTGCTTGATACAACCATATATCTCTTGTTATAAATAAACACAGGGTGGTGAATTCTATGTACAGAACGCCAGTTTCTCTGCCCACTTACCTAACAAATATCGAACAGGCTACACACATTCCAGGAGATCTACTGCTGGTCCAGCCTGCCTTTGTGCTGAGTACCGTGTCAATTGCTTTACATGTATATGCCATTTAACCTTCCCAATAATCCTACCACATATATTTTACTATTCTCCTTATATACACAACATGTATTATAAAAGGTCCTCAAAAGATTAAGTAGCTACAGAAAAGTCACATTGCTGCACATATCTGAGTCCGGCCAAAGCCATGGTGCAGACTGGATTGAAGTTGTGCCCTAAAGCTCCTGTGCTCATAGGAGGCTTCTGGAGGATGCTCTGAGGGTGCAGCACTGGCCTGCGCAGGAGACCAGCCCGGGGCGGAGCTCACAGCTGCGTGCACCACGGCCCGGAGGCCTCTCACCCCCGGCCTCCTCTCCTTTGCGCGACCCTACCCTCTCTGCTCCCTGGATGCCATCTGGAGCTTCCTTCTACCCAACCCTTCTACCACATTCTCCCTGCCTCGGAGCCAGCAAGCCAGGGACTGAGCCCCTGCAGCCATGACCCAAGGTGAGCCTCCTCTCTTGCGCTATGTCAGCTATTCTGTCCCAGCAGGGACAGGACGGTCATGCTTCAAAGCTGGTGTCTGTAGCTCTACCGAAGGCAACTGGAGCTCTATTCCATAAGTTTGCCTTACGTTCTCTGTTCTGCCTACATCGGGGCTGTGCACGTCGCATCTGGCCCGATTCACGCCCCAGAGGAATTTCGGGTTTCTACTTGCACTTAAGAAGCGCGACTGTCCAACTACTCAGCAGCTCACAGAGACAGAGCGTATCCACTCTACCCGAGGGAACAGCTTTCAGCCAGTAAAATGAGAAGCGGACTCCAGTTCTACCCACAGGCCGTGGCAAGAACACCAGCGCCCGGGTCCAGTTCCACCAGGCACACGAAGGCGGTGCTCCTTCGAGAGGAGCCTGCACAAACTCTCAACCGCTCCAGTTGTCTTGCCTATCTAGTCCTGCATCTTTTAGCACATGTCTGACCAACTTTCCCGAATGTCATCTTTGTAGAGGAAGACCCAGCCAGCTGCAAAGACACATGAAGTAAATAGCACAGGAACTGAATGGGAATGTAAACATGCTTTATAATTCAATTTTCTGCTGTTTGCTTTAGAAACAAATGAGCTGGGAACAAAGGGTTGTTTGGTGACTAAGTGCTAAGAACTTCTCTCGTAAATTTCACAGTCTCCTGGTGGTTTTCAGCCGAACTGGCCGCCCCACAGAAACACAGGAGTCGCTCCCCGAACCACAGGCCCGGTATCGGATGTTCGGTTCTCTGTGTTGCTCTTCCACACCAGCATGTGGACACCTCTGGCCTTTCACTGCACAAATCCAGTCCAACGCTCCAGAGATGCTGAGAGCAAGGCTGCCTGCGTGGGGAGGCTCACGGTGCTGCTCACTCTGTGCCTGTGTGCATTCAGCAGGGGCTACTTGGCTGGGGTCGGAAGAGGCGGCTCAGAGTGGGAGCGCTGGGGCTGGAGCCATGCAGGCTTGGATGTGTGGGAAAGAACTCTGGCCGCCTGTGCGCATGTCATGAACAACACGGGATACATCTGTCGTGAAAGAGACAGAGCTCAAGACCTGTGCCTGCCTGGACCAGCACTGCCTGCGATGGGCAAGGAGCAGCACCATGTCACAGCGTATGTCACCAGCATTGTCTCTCACCAGTCTGAATCCTGGCAAAAAAAAAAAAAAAAAAGAATTGCTTCTGCATCCCTCTCTCTCTCATTCTGTCTATCTTTCTCTTTCTCACACACAGACACACAAACACACAGACACACACACACACACACACACACACACACACACGGCTCCACACAGGAGCCAGTTAACTGCCCAATAGAGGCACTTGGAGATGGGAGGAGAACCCGCATGCAACCCAATCCCAGGCAGTTTTATGAACAAACCAGGCAACTGCACTTATCTCTCATTAAGATGCAATTTTCAGTTAAATCCTAACAGACGTAGCTCTGCCCCAGGCACTGCCTAGATAGACGCCAACACAGGACAGTGGTGTGATGCTCTCAAATGACACTGAGCTACTCATTTCTGGTGTCCGTGAGATTTGGGGACATCAAAGATCACAGGGACCCCATGCTAAGTCCTCTGCCTGCCCAAGTCCCCAACAGCCCTCGGACCTCGGCGGCAGACAGAGTAGCCGTGATACCTGAGGCCCAGTGGGTGAGCAGGGCAGCCCCCAGGAGGGGCATCTGCACAAAGGCCCTGCCCTTAGGGTTGCCAGAAGTGGCCCCACTCTCACCTCCTTTTCATACTCTAATGTTGAAGTTATAATGGGCAAGGTCATTTCAGGATCTTCATGGAGATGTCACCCTGTCCTCATGGCAGAGCTCCACAGTGCAAAGTGTGAGAAACGGTGTCATTCCTGGGCCATGTTACACGCCTTTAATCCTAGCATGGGGGAGGCTGAGGCGGGAGGATCACTGCAAGCTCAAGGTCAGCCTGGGGACATCGTGAGACTCGGTGTCGAAGAGATAAAAACAAACAGAAGAAACTCCGATGATGATCTGCACAAGGCCCAGCGCAAAGCAAATTTTAGCAACAAGCACACATGCGTACTTCTAGGCACTGCCAGTGGCACGAGCTGCCTGGGCATGGTGCATGCTGACGGAATGCCGCTCCGTGCTGTCCACCTCCAAGCCGGGCTGCTCCTCAGCCTGAGGTGCACAGCCTTGCTGTCAAGGGTCGAGAGAGCATGTGTTGCAGTTATTTCTCACTGGTTTTAGTTGCTTAGTTTTGGCCTAAAATACTGATCACTGCTGTCATAGTGTCAATAAGTGCATGTTAAGACCATCTCACAAGTACCTGTGAAGATGGTTTCACATGGCCACGGCTCCCCTTGGACAGCAGTCCTAACGTTAAAATGAGACACCTGCTGCAGCCAAGGAGCACAAGGCGAGGGACACGAAGGAGGCACCTGCCACGGAGCTGAGTGGATGCGCAGCATCCACAGGGGATGGGCGCTACCGCCATGCTTGCTGTGCCCACGAAGGGCACAGAGTGGGTGGCTCCATTCTGCTGTCAGACCACGCCCACAACAGGACCGTGCACTACCAGTTCCCACTGGAGAACAGACAGGAAGTTCTCGTTCAGTAAACAAACCACGGGTGAAGAGTACTCGTGTGTCAGGGTTTTTTCTCATTAGCAAAGTAAAGACCACACAAGCGCTCTGCCCTCGGCGCACACCCGCAGGACAGATGGTTCCGACTATCTAGCTCCAGTTCTTCGGGCTGAGTAAACCGTCAGCCCTTTGTTTAACTGAAGACGAGTGTCTTCACAGACACTCAGGACAAGGACGGTGGCACTGGCGAGGGGCCTGCGAGCAGAAGAAAGCAGCGAGAGCAACCGCAGACAACAGGACGGTTAGTCACATTGACTCCAAACTGAAAAGAGCTACAAACAGACCCACAGCTCTGCCTCAGACTGGCCAGAGTCTAGAATGGTTTCCCACCTCTAACGCATGCGACTTTACCACTGCCAGCTATTTTTTTAAAGACAAGCCACATTTCTGACTGACTGCATTGTGCCTGAAAAGCCCCTTGCTCACATACAACAGGTCTGGCAAGAGGGTTTGACAGTGGGCTACAAAGACAACACGCCATGCCATAGTCCCTCTGCGTGAGACCCAGCAGAAGCACCCTGCCCTGCAACTGTGGCTATAGCTACGACGCACAGGGCATGTTCCAAAATGTGCGCAGCCTGCAAATGTTCAGAGGTGAGGAAATGGAATACACACTCAGGAAGCAAAACACCTTGGAGAGCTGGTACAATAGAGCTGAGGACGTTTGGGGGTATTTTCTTTTATGTAAGTATTTCAATAAAATGGTGACACTGTTCTCAGTTCTTGTCCTGGTACAACTTGTGCCTTTTCAACTACAGACAAAGGAAATTAACATGCTTTTGGAAAGAAAAATTATTTGCTGGGCTCTCTCTCTCAATTTACAGCCTGAAGCCTCCAGGGCTTTTACAAAGACATTTATGGAGGTTGTAGTGCTAGGTTAAATATCTCCTGTTAACAAATTTACCATTTGCTCATTTGCATTACTGCAGGATAATAAAATGCATCACTTCCCCCCTACACATACCCCAGCAACCCGGCAGACTCATTGATAAATACAACACAAAGATCTTTGCTCTGCAAACATGCGTCATTCACGTGTCACCTGCCAGCACAGTTACGATGACAGGCAGAAAACCTTCAAAAAGATTTCAAGGGATCCTTCGGATCTGAGAACTCAGAATCCACTCAAGATGTTCTGAGATTCTTTCTCATCAAGAGAATTATGCATGCTACACAGTCACAAGGTATACGGTGATGTCTCAGAGCTGTCGTATAATATAACCATGCTTGTCTGTGGAATTCCCAGAAGGAAACCTTTCCACTGGAATGTGTGGATTTATGTACTGGGTTATTTGTTCTGTTAACCAAAGTGCAAGCATCCAGATTTCCTTAGCTTTGCCCATCACTTTTGAAGATCTAGGATAGATCAAACCGAGGGCTCCATGCCATGTGCCATGCAACTCCTAAGCTCTGTCTCCTTTCTGCTGACCTGAAGATTTTTGAAGTCAGGCCACCTGTAGAAAATGGCTGTCTTGGGAATGTCCTTACGGTTGGGCCATAAGTAGACTGCGACTGAAGTCTAGTCCTGCCCCCTTCCTGCCTCCAACGAGAATATCACAAGCTGCAAGCAGAACTGTGAGTACACACACACGCCTATCCATGCGTGTGCACAGGGGATGTCACGTAGGGCAGCACCTTCCCAGAACACACAGGCAGAAGCATGGACACAGATCACCCTTGTGCTTGGTGAAGACCTGGCCTGGAGATTCCTGCTTGTGCCCCTTTCATTTCCCACTGTGCAGAAGATGAAGGTAGCTCCCCATCCAGGTCACCAGGCCTGCACCCGCCTGAGCTGGGGTCTCCAGCTCTTGGCCATGGACACGCAACGCCATCCACCAGTACTAGTGGAGTGGGCATTCCTAAGGGTGTGTGAGTTTCCCAAGGAGCACATCAGATTTATTTTATTTCTCAGCATAAGTACATGTTTGCTTAAATATCCACGTGGCCTGGGCTGGAGAGATAGCTCAGTGGCATAAACACTTGTCTGGCAAGAACTTGGTCCTGAATTTGATCCTCAGTACCACAACATAAAATAAAATAAATTAAAATGGCCACATAGCTCGTGTTACAAGACTACTATTCTTTCCAGCAAACACAAAATGCCTTTGATGTCGGAGAACCAGATTTCTCCTCACATATTGTATTTGAGGCTCACAGGACTCTGAGGCGCGCGTGCTCCTCGTGCCAGCCAGGAAGCTTCTGGGCCTTACAACTCACGAGACAGAGTGCATGGCACAGGCCCTTTGGAAGATGCCAAAGAGCATCCCAAACTCCCTGTGACAGAACACTCACGCTTACAGGCACGCCATGACCTGATTGCGTCATGCCCAGGTTACTTTAAAGAAAAAGAGCCCTGGGAGACACAGAGGCCAGCGGAATCCAGAAGACCTGTGGGCCACCCCGACAGCTCTGGTGCCTTGTGGTTCCTCGCTGCATTTCTTCAACCCTCTCGCCACAAACTGGAGCTGCAGAGCTTTGTCTTTCTCAGTGGAGTTCACAGAAATTGAGAGGATCAGGATTAAAAGAAGGAAATCACTGATTCATGCTCACCCAGCGCAGACGTGCACAGAGGCGATGCACTCCCTGTTTGCAGAGCACAGGTTGGTTAAAACACCATACATTCTGTCTTCTGGCATCAGAGTTCACTGCACGTGAGGGAGGCCACGGCATGAGGCCTGCTGACCCGCATGATGAGCCATTGCATTCCATCCCTGGCACGCTCCCCACTCCATGACCTACGGTGCAGGAGAGGCACAAAGGAGCGGAGACAGAATGCACTCTGGCTCCTCAGGGCCGTCCTTTCCTCCTCCCACTGAAAGGCCAGGCAGAGTCGGCCTCCTGCCACAGAACCTGAGGAACCGGCCCGGCCCCTCTGAAATGAGATGGGCAACAAGGCCAAAACACAGGAGTCAGAGCATTGGGATGGTGACAACAGGGGTGGAAAAGGACACAGGCAGCAGCCTTGGTGCTGGACGGGCTTGGGCCCTGGAGCGGCACGGCAATCGGTGAAGGAGCAGAGTGGGAGAGGCGCAGGCACCTTAGAAAGTCCTGGGGAACGAGTGACGCCCGCACTCGCGACCCGTCGCCGTGACAGCTGCGAGGGGTGTGCTCCTGCCAGTGGCTCTTCCTTCTGCCCAACCGTTCTCCTCAGGAATGGTTCAGACGCTGGACTAGGGAGTCCAAGGACATAAACACAGTGGTGGCGTCTGCAGGGACCGCGAGGCTGCTTTCCAGTGCACTGCAGTGGCCGTGCAACACACGAAGCACGGCACCTGACACACCTGCAGGACACTCTGGACCTGCTCCGTCTGAGCCCAGAGCCCCGATCACGGAGAAGAAGCGCAGAAGCCAGGCAGGCTTGCTGCAGGGCTGCAGACCCCTAGGCCGCAGCAGACGCTGCTGATTCATCCTGCCTTGGGAGCCCACCAGCCAGCCGGGCTCAGCCCCAGCTGTCAGAAACATCTGGGCCTCAGCTTGCAGCCTCCAGGGGACAGGTCGCCCAGCACAGAGTTACGAAACAGCTTCATGCAGAGGTCCTCAAACACTCTGAATTCTCTAAGACCGTTACAATTTTAAATGATCAGAGAAGCAAGAAACCATGTAAGCATTACGATTCCTGTGGCCTCTGTAGGATACATCCTCTCCACACTCTGGAATTCTGGCCCTCTCTGAGGTTTAGGAGTCTCCTAGGCATTACACAATTGCTGTTTGGGAGGTAGAGAAATCCTTACTGATAACAAGTTTACCCCAAGGAGCATAGATAGATGCAGTCCTTCACAGCATGTTGTCGGCCTAAGTGGTTGAGTTCTGCCCATGCCTAGCTCCAGGGTGGTGTCCCCGGGAGAGTGCAGTGTGTGTGTAACAGCCCCGAGGTCCTCTGAGCAGGAGCAGAGCTGCAACTGCAGGACCTACCCAGCCACAGACATGGCTCGCACATCAGCAGCCCCAGCTCTGGGGGTTTCCACTCCACAACGTCCAGGGCTTCATTCTAAATCCATGGGCACCAGAGCCCTGGGAGGCTCTCTGCCTGGACCGTGACCAGCAGGCCTGCACCTGGCCTTTCTGTGCAGTTGCGTGGCCGCAGGCCGGGGTGGACATCTGCCCTGAACTTGAGCTCAGGGTCAGGGCTGCGGGGGACGAGATGAGACTGCATTGGTTCGACACCCCCAGACTTGGGCTGGGGATTCTCCACAACACTGGCCTCAAAGCCAGCAGGTGCTGGGACGGCCCCTCTGAAAAAGCCAAACCTGCGCAGCTGCCTGGCTGTGTGTTCCACACAGCTTACTTGTACTTTTCTACCTTTTTAAACTTAAAAACTGACTTTTCTTTATGTAGTTATGGTACTCAGGCATGACAGAATCTTTTTACTGTTGTTGTTCTAAATGTTAAACACTATAGATCTTCATGTCACACCTTCCTCAGAACTCTCCTGCAGCCCCGTGGGCGGGTTGTGGGTCCTGCATCTTCCGATGGAAAAATCACCCCTGGCTCAGGATTCTCAAGTAACCAGGAGCCTGAGAGAGACAGAGAAAGGCCAGGCTCGCTTTTCAGAGACACAGGGCACAATGCACACAAGAGACGCCCTCAACAGGTCCTGAGCTCCTCGGGCACAGAGGGCCTGCACACACACTTGGGCGGCGTAAGCGCAGATTTCAGCCGCCTCTGCTATCTTTATGGCCATGATCTTCGAGAGCAGATCCAGTCGAGGTCTTTTCAAGCCAGCAAGACAACATGGCGAGGCTGGCTACTTAGAGAGCAGATGCTTGCTCAGGTGACTTTGCCTGTTAAGTCACAGGAGTGTGATGTGTGACATCAAATGTGAAGGTTTTCAACCACAGTGGGCAGTGCTAACAAAATCAGCACCCTCGCCTGCCCCGCATGAAGACTCCTTAGCTCTTCCACGTACTCAGGCCCGGTGAGGAGCAGCCGTGGTCGAAGGCTGCGTGTGGGACTCCTCTCCTGCCGGCTTGAATCTTCTAACCTGAGGCCGGGTCCCTCAGATTCCTTCATTTTTCTCAGCAGCCAGTAAGAGGCGTGGACGGTCTCACTTCAGAGGCCGCTGCTCCCTCCTGCTCTTTGTTCCAAGCACAGACCTGACATCAGGGTTACTTTTCCACACTGAAGGAGTGAAGGCAATCAGGGCCCCCATGGCAGTTGGTCACCTCGGCAGTGAACAGGGACGCCCCGCCCTAGGGCTGTGAGCAGTGCCCCAGGTCCTCACCACTGAGATGGTCAGAAGTCAGCCTGGTGCGCTCATCCTCACGAGGCCCTCAGGGCTTCTAAGCCGAAATGCAGATGAAACGGTCTCTAGCGTTCTCTTCATGGGTCTACTCCTGTCACCACTAACTTGGAGTGATTTGTCTAAGGAACTCGTTTGTTTGGAAAAAGCAGCAATGAGTTATTTGCCCTTATATGTTTTAGAAATTTAAAAAACAAACAAAAAAAACTTCCCCCACAGACAGGAAGGGAGCTGGGAGCAGTTCTCCCGCACAGAGCTTCCTCTGGCCCGTGGTAAAGTACTCTGATGGCAGCAGAAGGTCCTTTGTGTGGAAATATTCTCCAGAAACTTCCAGGCAGCATCGTGCTCACCCAAGTGCCTTTGCCGCGCCCTCACCCCTCCCCCGCTGGGCAGGATTTTAGCTCCTGAGGGAAAAGGTCAAGGAGGTGAGCAGGTGTTGCGCCGCAGAGGCCTCTGGGTTCCATCCCACATCTGTCTCAAGGGAAGCTGTAGCTCCACACAGCGCTGGGCGCCTGGGCCTCGGCTTCCTGACGTGCAGACGGGGGACAGCGTCCCCAGGAGCACGCACAAGCTGCCCCGCGGCCAGGGGGCTGCTCACAGCCACCTTTCCTGAGTATTCATGCGCCGGCTGCCCTGGTGACGGGTGCCAGCATCCTCTCCCTGCTTGGCAGAGAAACGGCTGACGTCACGTGGAAACCGTGGCCATGCCACAAGGAGAGCTCTGCCGCCATATTTTGTGTCCCATGAACTGTGACAGCTGCCACTTGACAAGGGAGGTCCCTCCCCAGCCTCTGGTGATGGCCACACGTCACTGCCTTTGGAGAAGGGAGGACGCTGCACACACCATGGAGGAGACATGAGGAGGATGTAGGGATTGCAGGGAGGGAAACTGCAGGCTGAGAAGGCGGATGCTCTGGCTCACAGGAAGGCCCCTGTCCTGGGCATTGGCATGGAGCTCCTAGGACCTCCTCTCTGCCCGCATAGGTGCCCACCTGCATGCGCACAGCCGCACCCACTCACATCCGTGCCCAAGTGAGCCCCACCAGCCAGGGTCGCGCAGGGAGCTCCTGGTATACAACTTCCACCTACCCTGAGGAGATGGTGGTAAATGAGCTCAGTTTTATCCCAGCCTGTGCCACCGCCCTCCTCCAGAGCACCCCAGGGAGGCGGGCAGAGGGAAGTGCGGGCATGCGAAGCTCTCACACGCTCCGCAGCGCCCAGGAGCGGCCAGGCCCTGAGGCAAGCGGCCCCGCCCTCCACCACGCAGCAGCAGTGCTCTTGGGATGGACTGAAATACCAGGGATGTTTTCAGTAGTGGGGCCTACGATACATCAAACAGGAAGCAGGACAAGGAAGCCACGCCTGAGGAAACACGGCTCTCCTCGGTGCCTCAGCTCTTGGTGGCCCACACAAGAAAGCAACAACATGGAAGTCCCAGGGTGCTCTTGTGCTTGTCCCAACAGGGCTGTCCACAGGGAAATCTCACACTGAGGAGACCCTGGAGGGGCCGCCTCGGCCCGGTGGCAGGTGGGCCTGTCCTCATGGCGTGCCTACTTTTAAATAGCCCGGCGAGCTCTGCGCCTCCAGAACACAGTTCCACAGTGGCAGCTGGAGCGTGCCAGGTCCGGCCCCAAGCCCGAGGGGCCAGCGCAAAGCTGTGTCACCAGCCACCAACAAGCCACCACCAACTCCGCCACGAGCTTCCGCCTGGGGGTCAGTGGCTGTGGGAGGACAGACACAGCTCCTTTGGTGAGGAGCAGAGGCCATGCAGAGAAAAAGCCGCTGTCCTAGGCCCACCCAAAGAAGAGCGCAGTCACCAGGCAGACAGGCCGCTCTCCGTTGGCCCCGCCACTGGCCACTGCGACCTCCTCCCTCCAAACCTCAGGATCTTCCTGTGTCAGGCGGGTCAGTCATAATGCCAGCTACCTCGGGCTGGCCGTGGAAGTTGCCAGCACACAAGGAAGTGTCTCCATGGCGTGCTAGCTGGTGCAGGCTCTTCCCCCTCCTCCTCCTCCTCCTCCTCCTCCTCCTCCTCTTGCTCTTCCTCCTTTTCCTCTTCTTCCTCCTCCTCCTGCTCTTCCTCTCTCAAGCTGGCCGTGGAAGTTGCCAGCACACAAGGAGGAGTCTCCATGGCCTGCTAGCTGATGCAGGCCCCTCCTCCTCCTCCTCCTCCTCCTCCTGTTCCTCCTCCTCCTGCTCTTTCTCCTCCTCCTGCTCCTCCTTTTTGTTCTCCTCTTCCTCCTCCCTCAAGCTGGCAGTGGAAGTTGCCAGCACACAAGGAAGTGTCTCCATGGCCTGCTAGCTGGTTACAGGTCCCAGCAGTGGGTCCAGGTATTCCCGAACCTCCACCAGTGATGACTAGCATGTGCTTCTCAATTCCTGTGTGGCAGGAATTGGCGAGTAACCCTTGTGAGTTCTTTCTTTTTTCTGAAAGTTGAGATTGACTTTGGGCCACAGGTGCTGTTATTGCCTCAGAGAGAGGCACGGAGCATAAGAGGACTGGCCCCAGTCACTCGGAGTCCTAAGCACTGCAGCCTAAGCCAGGGTGGCACAGCGGGACAGTGCCACATGCTGGGGCACAGCCTGAGCAGTGGCCGGGAAAGGGGAGCCGTGGGGCACAGTTGCCCCAGGTCTGCCATCCTCCCTGGTGCATTCAGTGTCTCCACCACGGGGCTAAGGCAGTTCCACCCGCTGGGAGCGTGGGCCGCCCTCAGTTTACCAGTGCTGTCTTCCTCAACAGTTGCGTGCTCAGTGCATGACACCACAGCCGCACTCCGGCCGGCCCCAGAGATAGAGACAGCACCCTTCCCACCCAGCTCTCTTCAGCTGGCAGGGGAGGATGGGAGGCCAGTGGTGCGCCTGAGTCCTCTGAGACCCTAGTTCTCTCCGCCTGAGGCCTACCTGCCTCTTCCCAAGCTCCTGGGTGTAGAGTGCTGGGACACTCAAGTGCAGAAAGGCCCAGATGCTGGGACTCTGTCTGGGTCCTGAAATACAATGCTGACGAATTCTGTGAGGCCTGATGGTGCGTTGAGGCCTCTGCTCTGTGGTCTGTCCAGAGTCACTGAGGAGGAGGAGGGAGAGGAGGAAGAGGAAGAAGAGGAGGAGGAAGAGGAGGAGAAAGAGGAGAGGAAGAGCAGGAGGAGGAGGAAGAGGAGGAAAAGGAGGAAGAGGAGGAGGGGGGAGGAGGAGGGGGGAGGAGGAGGCCCCACGAAGCCCCCTGGCGGGCCACCCACGCTCCCCTCTGCCCACCCTACACACCGTGCCTGTAAGTGTTTGGGAAGCAGGTTCTAGCTTATTCACATTACGTTTTAACAAAATTGCTGTTCAAAGCACAGGCCAGCACCTAAAAACACTAACGTCCTGGCAAATCCTGGCAAGAAAAGGGCAGCTCCATGACGCTGTTTCAGATCAAGTCCCCACACCAGGAGGAAAACCAGAGGAGGTTGGCTGTACAGACCTCACAAACTGCCAGGAGGACTTGAGAGTGTCAAAATGCCCACTTCAGGATTCAGATTTCCTTGCGCTATCCTGCCATGAACCCTGCTCAAAGGGCCTTCAACAGCTCACAACATTATCCAGTCGCCAAATACTATAAGTTCCTAAAGTAACAGCAGCTAAATACTGAATAGCTTCAGAATTAGATAAATTACATCAATTGCTACTAACCATGAATTATCTCTTATTTTAATAAATTTGGGGCATGTTCACCAGGGTTGGATCTCAGTAATAAACCATGCCATTTTTTCCTACAAGAAAAACAGCCAAAAAGATTTTTCTTCAATTGAAGTCAAGCAACAGTTCGACCTTTTAATTGATACAGAAAAGATACACATGAATGTATAATATTAAATTTCAAAGCATGTTACACTTACATTGTTTAATAAATCAGGTTAAACTTAAAAAAATAATGTGCAGAGGCTGGAACAGCCCGCTAGCACAGCAACCTTGGAAAAGGCGGATGTGGCCGTCCTTACCTTAGCCCGTGTCCAAACACCCAGCGCCACGTTGCTTCCTGCCACGCAGGGCTGCTTCCGGAAGTGCTCCCTACCTGCCACTTGCTCACTTAAGAGCTTCGCTGCAGCCACACTGTGTGCATCTACAGGGCCCCCTGGGAACCTCTGGGGCAGGTGCACGTAGTGGGGACTTTAGCAGGTCACACCTCACCTGTAGCTCCTCCTTTCCCTCTAGGTTGCACAGCAATTTGCCCGGTAATTTGTTAGAAGCCAAGTTCTAACCAAGAATTATTTATAATTCATCGGTCCATTCATTTAAATCTTCTATTATTAGCATTTTTAAGTATTTCAGTGAACTGGTTATTTAATGAATCTCACTTATTCTGGAGCTATTAAGCATTAAGCTGAGTGTCATGCATCACTCCCTCCTTGCCTTTAGAAACCTGAGTAGGGCAGGACGTGGCGCCCACCTGTGGCCCTGGGGGTCAGGATGCTCTTCTGGTCTTGAGCAGCCAACTCAAGGCTGGAGCCTGTGCTCAATGCCTGCTGCCACAGCTGGGGCTACCGTGCTGCACCGTGGAGATGCAGGCCACCTTGGAGCCTCTCACCAAGCTCTGTGGCCACTTTCGAGAAAATATAGGAGAATCAAGTTTGGGATTTCAGAAGATGCACTGGCTCCTGAGAAAGGGAAAGCCTCTGAGGATTGTTAGGGCCTAGTTAGTGAGTCAGCCCAGTCCACCTCCAGGAGCAAAACCAAGGCTGGGGGGCGGCACACGCCCCTGGGCTACAAAGTCCA
>PVKN010005469.1:15613-30793 GCA_004027915.1 Capromys pilorides | reverse complement strand
ATTACGCCTATGGCAAAATTAATGCATTTAATGAACATACGTCAGTTTTTCACAATATGAGTGAGTGTAAACAGTTTAAAATATTTCCCAGCCATTCTTCATTATCAATTATTTTTCATTTCTGGACACATTCTAGCTCTCGGCATCAGTTTTAAGGGCCATCTCTGGAATTACTAAGAAAGTCATTGGGGAAACGGAACCTGAAAAATTACATCGCGATTATACTTCCAAGGAAAACTGACAGAGTAAAATTAAAATCTTGTGTACTGATAAAAAACCTATATGTACTGCAAATCACGTTTAGCAGAGTCAGAACAGAAAGCTAAAGCGAGCATGAGTAACTGTAGTTTGCACAAGTAACCACTAGAGATCACTGCTTCCCCACGGAAACACATCCCCGACTAGCGCGGTCAGGGAGTTGATTCACAGGATCAAGTAAAAACGGTTTAAATTTTTGCAAACATGTAATATCCACATCTCTGGAAAATAATAACTCATTCAAAATGAACATATCTTGCGTAAGTATCACTCAGGTCCTAGCGCTCGGACTGTAATTCAGCAGCATTGTACGTGCTGAGGCTGGGAAAATGGGGAAAAAACAAAACCCTAAATACACACAGTTTAAGGAGACCAAACTCCATTTCCTTTCTGGTGCAAAAAGCCCAGGAAGCGCCGCGTGCAGCCCTCTGCAGCGACGCGCACTGCTGTGCGCCCACCAGGTCAGGGCGCTTCAGGAGCTGTGTTCACCTCCCAGGAAGCCGCGGGTCGTGGAAATGTGCGTGAGGAAAATGAATCCGTTCATGTCCTTTCTATACAATGGGCTTTAAATACTTAGAGACATGGCCCTAAGGGACGGAGTGCTGCAAGGGCCGCGGGGCTGGCTGAGGACAAGGACTCTGGATGACGACTCCCAGGGGTGACCAGACCAAGGCACAGGAGCCTGGGAACCAGGAAAGCAGGCGCGATTTCTCTGGACTGGGGGTTGAGGGGCTGTGGGAAGGCCGGCTCCTCTAATTCCATGGACTGGCTCAGCTTGCTTTTTAATCTTATCTATTAAATTTCTAGGTAAAGCTGGGCCATAAAACATGACCAGCTTTAGAGTATTGTCATTCATCTATCCTAGTGTCACACTGTACACACCTGGTGGCTTTGATTTAGAAATACTTTTTAATACAGCAAATATCACCACAGCACTGACATTCCGCAAGAGTTCAAAACTACAAGCAGCCTTGCCTAAGTGCATCTAGGACCCGGTGCCACGGGAGCAGAAGCTCGAGCCAGGAACAGAAACGGGAGTTTTGGCTTCAACGCTGCGTCTAATGCAATCACAGCCTCAGTGCAAATGTCACGGTGGGCACAGCCGTGCTGCTTACTGTACTGCAGGATGCGCCTGCCTCATTAATCAGTCGGGAAGTCTTGGCTCCTTGCCGATGCCAAGTGTACATCCAGCAAGTGCATCCACGATGCTTTTCTGACCTGGCATCTATCTTAAGATTCAATCAATATCAAGTACCAAGCGAGAGGCACTCTGGATGCTGCTCTCCCTTCGCTGCTGCTAGAGGGGGCTCCGGTCACCTGGCTCCCTGTGCCTCTCCCCTTGGTGACCTGCCCAGACCCTGCCTCTTGGCCTATGAAGGCCTCCAAACTCGATAAAGTCCTGGCAGAATCAGCCACTCACTGCCTCCTTTTTGCTGCAGTGTCTCTGTTTTGAAAGAATAGGGAGGCTTGGCAGATCAAATTACAGGAAAAAGCCTCAATGTGGCAATTCTTAAATTTTTGCTCCCATAATAAAACTGTTCATTTTGGAGGGTGAAAGAGGGTACAGATGAGAGCCATGTTTTGTAAATCTCAGTGGGCTGTAGTTCATATGACTTAGGTATAGAGACTATGCTGTTGGTTCTGCAGTCAATAAACTTCCACCAGCTACACAAGAGCATGCGTGCAGCCTGTAGAACTGTGCTGGCGGATGAGTCCATGGCACAGGCAGGGAGGGAACGGGGGCACCACCAGCAGCCAAGTGAAGAAGGGCTGCCAGAGACGGCGCTTCACCCAAGGGTGCACCACATGCATTTGCTAAGGGGCCTCATGCTGCCCAAAGAGGCCACCGGAAACACATCTTGGAATCCGTCCTCTGCACTTGTGAGTGGAGTGCCAGTCACTAGGGGACCGACATGGACCAGGCACACCATGGAGGGGCCCAGGACTGATCCTAAGCAGAACAGCAAGGATCCCACCAGCTACCCTGGGGTCTTTGAAAGCCTGGAGAGAAATTGTGGTGAGGTCCCAGCCACGGGCATGTAGTAAGCCTTTGTCTCATTTCAAAATCTCCTCTCTGAAAACTCCCTCACGTGGGGGGCTGTGGGGAAATCTGTCCCCTCACACTTGCTTGTTCTTTGCCTATTCAGTTAATCACCACAGTAAGGAAGACACAGAGCAGAAGAAGCTGACAGGGAAGCCCACAGCTGTGCTTCCCGGGCAGGGCTCGGAGCTAAGTCCTCCCAGCTGAAGCCCCGCGCCGGGCCATTTCCTCACATTTCGCGTTTGCCCGCTTGCGGCTTTCCACCCTTCCCTGATCTGCCCCTGTGCTTGCCTTCCTGCCACCCAGACGCCTCTGGAATCCAGCGCTGCCTCCTTGCAGCACCACTTTTTGATAGTTTCCTGCAGTTTTCTTTTCTTTCTTTTTTTTTTTTTTAAACTAGGCATTGTTTTCACAGCTCGGCCCCTAAAATGTTCCTATAATCAGCTCAGGTCCTAAACCAGCTGAGCTCAAGGTGCCCAGGATCATTTTATCCTGTTCTTTGATTTAAAAATGAACCAGGAACCATCTAGAGCTAGAGACTTGATCCTACTGGAAGGAGAAAGGATAGCAGAGGTGGGGATGCCTAGGAAAGTAGTTTTGTCTTAAAACAAATGTGATGTTAATGGAATCAATAAAGGGTCTACACAATGGCCATTGTGCTGAGCGGGAGTTCACACTTCACAGGGACTGTGGTATTTAAATCTCAATGGGTTGATTATGTAAGGGAGGAGGTAACCGACCAGGGCTGTGAATGGCTCAGACAGCAGCCCGGGAGGCTCAGGCCAGCTGGGGAGACCCAGGGCAGAGGGGTGGAGGGGGGTCCGCGCATGGGGCGCCGTAAGCCCCCGCTTAGTCCCCGGCCTCTAAGGGCGCCGTCTATGCAGCGGTTCCTACCTCGCACTCCCTGGAGCCTGCTTTGCTGTAGGCGCAGGGGCCCGTCCCGTTCAGCAGCATCTCGCTGGTCTCCGTGTTGGTGGGCTTGTAATCGACATAGAATTCCTGCGTGTTGGGGGTCATCTGCTTCAGGGACTGCCTGCTCTTCTTCCGGTGCCTTCGCACAAGGGAGCGCTGCTGCAGCTGCTTCATGCTCGCCGGGTACCGCTTCCACGACACGTAGATAACGAGCAGGATGACGAGCACGGATAGGAACAGGGCCACGCTACCCGCGATGATTTTGTGGAAAGAGATGTGCTCAGCGTCGGCCTCAGTCTCTGGGCTGGGCTCTGTGGCTCCCGCCACCGTGGGGGGCGCGGGGGGCTTGCTCTCATGCTTGGGCCTGGGGAGCTTGGGCTTGAACGTGGGCTTGGGGAGAGTCCGGGCCAGGTCAAACCTCTCCGTGGTGCTCTTGCCACAGATGCTGTAGTTCTTCACCGCGTCGATCACGTTGACCCCTTGCAGCTCTTTGGGACTGGCGCAGATGATGGTGTTCTCCCTCAGACCTTTAAAACTTTTCAGCCAGTTTACCAGGGAACAAATATTTCTGCTGCATTCCCATATGTTCCCGGCAAGGCTGATGTCATTGAGGGATATCCAAGAATCCAAAATCTCTTGGCCAATAAATGTGAGCTTGTTGGAATCCAGGTTGAGGCGTTGCAGGTTTGGGACACACTGGAACACACTAGGTCCACTGAAGGCTTCGATCTCGTTGCCGGACAGATCCAGCCTCTGTAATGAGCTCCAGGTCCAGGACATGGTCTGCCCTATGACGCTGATTTTATTCCACTGCAAATACAGGTTCTGCAGGCTCACCAGCCTGGGAAAGAGGGCCAGGTTGAGCTTGGAAAACTGGTTGTGCTCCAGGTGAAGTTCTTTGAGTCTGATCATGCCTGCAAAGACATTCCTGGCTAAGCTCCGGATCCGGTTGTAGCCCAGGTCCAGTAGCTCCAGGTTGCGGCAGTCTTGGAATATCCGCACAGGGATGGTTCTCAGGGAGTTGGAGCGCAGGTGCAAGCTGAGCAGCTTCCGCAAGCCCCGAAACTGCTCGGAGCCCAGAGAGTGCAGCTGGTTGTAGGACAGGTCCAAGTTCCGCAAATTGGTCACAGGTCTGAAGGTATTGTTAAGAAAATAGGAGATTCTGTTGGAACTCAGGATCAGTTCTTTGAGTCTGCGTATGCCATTGAAAGCATTCTCGTCAATATTGCTGATATGGTTATGGTCAAGGTACAGCCAGGTGAGCTGGTTGAGCCCTTTAAACTGGTTATACTTCAGTTTCTGAAGGCTGTTGTAGCGCAGGGACAGACCTAGGCAGCCAGCAGATATACTCGAGGGTATCTCCTGTAATTTCTGAGACTCACAGTAGACCATTTTGCCTTCACACCTACAGCCCTTAGGGCATCCTCGCTCGGCAGAGGAAAGCATTGTCAGGAAGACGGTGGGGGCTACAACCAGAGCTACCGCTGATCCGCTCAGTAGCTTAATTACATTGAAACCTGGAAATGGAAACAACTTAGAAAAGTTATCCCCCCAAAAAGGAAGGCATGATTTAATCAAGCAAAAATAGGCACATCTTTTCATTTCTAGCAATTTATATAGAGATAACAACATTTAGCATCAAATCCGAGCTCTTGGAAATTTAAAGAGATTGTGTTTGTTTTCTTTTAACAGTAAAACAAGGAAACCTGTCTAGTAAGCCACAGAATTTATAGTCTTAGATCAGAGCAAGGCAATTTCTAAAATAATTAAGGTAGAATTATCACACAGACTAGAAGATTTTTGATTTTTTTTAAGAAGGAAAGAAGAAAATCGCAAAACATACCCATCCTTTGTATTGTTCAAAGGTCGTCTTCAGGTCTTTTGCTTGGGCTTAGGGGCCACTTGCATGCCAGCCCCTGTCAGCTCTGCTGGGGAGAGTCAGAGCTCTCTGACACCCAGGAAGAAAAATCGGACCCCTTGGGAGATGGACCGATTTTGGAACATTATTCTTTACCAGCCACGCAGAACACTCCAAGAACAAATAAATCCCAGCACCGCAATTGCAGCCAGACATCAAAATCTTCCTAGGTAATAGGATCTTCATGGATATTTCCTTTTTGCATCTTTACAGTTTTTTTTTTTTTTTTTTTTTCCTGAGGGAGGAGGTTAAAAAAAAAAAAAAAAAAGCCTGGTCTCTACAATTTCTTCCTCTCAGAATGCATGGTGTATTCCTCCAGGCATCGTGGGGCTACCCAAGCAGCCACATCTGTATTCCATAGCCCAGCGGTTCCGGCGAGCACCAGGTCAGCCACACAGCCGCGTCGGCGCCCAGCAGGCAGGACAGCCCCTCTCCGCACACACGCTCCGCTCACTTCTGCAGACTGTCATTCTGAAAGCTGCGCGGACTGTTGCTTTGGTTTCCGTGAATGCAGTCTTATGTAAAGCCGCCCCCAGTGGCGAATAACATTATGGGCATGTGCAGAAATGCCTCTCTTTTATCTTGCAAATGAGCAGGCTCTCTGCTGGAAAATGAATGATTCTTTGGGGCAGCTCGGGAGGAACTGAATGGTCACCATAATCAATAAGTGGCAGCATTTTCTGTGATTTTCAAGTCTTGCTTTACAATTTGGCAACGTCTATATTGTCTAGGTCCTCTTAATTGCTAAACATGCACTGTCCAGAGTTTTTCTAAAGCTTGACATTAAGTTTGTAGACTGAATGTCAATTTTGCCTAACCTCAATGTAAGCTTTCAACTGAAAATTATAAAATGAATCATTGAGCCTTTCCCAGAGCAGCCCTGGCTGCCACCCCTTGGCCCTCTGGGAGCCGCGGTAATTACATAAGGCAAGGTGCTTCGGCGGGCCCAAACACAGACTTTTTGACTAATAGCATGTGAGCTAGGACGTCCAATCACCTTTCTGGTTTTCTCACAGGAAATATAATTGGTTTAATGGCTTATTGTTTGGGTTGCTTTTTTATTAGAAGAAAAATAAACCATTTTTAGTGCTAGTATAAGAGTCAAGAGATCATTTGGTTCCTACTTTATTGATGCAACTGCCATTTATTACGCCATAATATTTATGGAGTACTTTCGAGGTGCTCTGAGCGGCCTGTCTTGTTTTATTTGTAAGCAATGCTAGGATGTAGGTCCCATTTTAACTTCTACTTGGAAGTCGAAGAAAGACATGAAGAAGTCATTCGTTCAATGCCATATTGCAAGGAAGTAGTAGAAGTGGGATTCAGAACTCAGCCAAAGCATCATTCTTGACTTACTAACCAGAGCACTCCGTCCAACAGCACTGCTATTTTCATTTTAACAAATGAATTAAGGGAAACTAAGATTAAGGGCTTGATGCCATCATCAACTATTTCTTGTGTTCTGCATAGAGCAGTAGAAATTTTCTTGGAGCAAGGCTCCTAAAAATATAAGCACTAAGGAGAAATGGGTTAATATTTTGATTAAGAAAATGGATCCCAGTGATAAGATACTAACTTTGGCTATAATTTACTAGTAATAAAACCTTAAACAGTTGATCAGCACTCTCTGTGTCAGTGTTCTCATCTGCACAATGAGCATGACCAAAAATACCTCAAAGACAAGTGTGAGAATTAAGTCCTTGTAATATCTGAGCTGAGAGTCTTATGGGGCACACAGAGGCTGTGTTAACTGCTTGGAAGTACCCACCTTATGGCGTTCCCTAGCGCTGCAGGTTGTTTTCTTTTGAATATTAACTACACTGACACAACAACCTATTTGGGTGAATATTATTTACATTGTGCATGATCAATTTCTGAGGTTCGTTCACTAAGTCTTTTTGAGGAGAGAACTTCCTCTACCATATCTCAACCATCTTGCAATTATCTTTAAAATGAATCATGTGATTCTACAGGTCATAAATAATAATTAATGTTTAAACCTTTTTTACTGTGAAGCAGCACGTGATAACATCTATCCTATAGACAGATGTTTGGTTGGAAATAAATGCCATTCTTTAAAAAATGTACTTTGTTTATCTTAGACGTCTTGGCTGAAATCCAGCTGGGTAGCACTTTCACATTCTCCAGCATGAGAAGGTTGATAAATGTCAGTTGAGATACTCCCATAGAGTTCTACAGATATGGGCCAATGAAAATCAACATTCCTCATGCAGTATGCTACAGCAAGACAACAGTTCCCCTCATTAGCAATGTTGTAAGTACTGAAATAGCACACAAGGAACTTGCTTAAAACCTAAATTTCCTAATCAATCTTGTGATACATCAAGATTTTGATAGACAAGTAAGTTTAAGAGACTTCCTGCATGCTGGGTGTGGTGGTACACTTCTGTAATCCCAGCACTTGGAAGACTGAGGCAGGAGAAACATCAAAAGCTTGAGTCCAGCCTGGGATGCTACATAGTGAGTTTGAGGCCAGCCTGAACAACATAATAAGAGCCTGTCTAAAACAAAGAAGAGACAAAATAAGGGCCAGCGAGATAGCTCAGTGGACTAAGCATCTGCTTAGGCAAGCCCAGGGACCAGTGATTGATCCCATTCCCAGGCTGTGCTGAGCTGGTCCCCAACTGTGGGAGTGGTGGCATACTCCTGTAATACAAGCCCTGTGGAGGCTGAAAACAGGAGGATTCCTGTACCAAATACATAAATGCAAGAGAGAGAGAGAGAGAGAGAGAGAGAGAGAGAGAGAATAAAATACCTCAAAAACTCATTGCAAAGGAATGATTAAAACTTTCTCCAAGTTGGAAGAGAAGGTGTGAACAGTTACCCCAACATGTAAGTGTAATGAAGTCAAATTCATGTTTTCTATTTTTTCTCTGACCTGCAATAGTACTTAACACATTAATTTATTTGTTACATAAATATATGTTTATAGTGGGGTCACAGATGTAAGAGGTGTAGTACAAACTGATTATGCAGTGCCAACTTTTTCTACGTGCGACTGAGCCTGGCAGATTTCCTCCACCAGTGAGATTCAAAACAATGTTGGAAAACATTTATGTGAAACATAAGAAACTAGGAAGTGGTAAACCGTAGAAGATTAGCAGACGATCTTCACTATCAATGGAGACCACATCTCTTGTGTTTGGAGTTCTCTTACATTTCATAAGAACAGTAAACATACATTTAAATAGTCTCTTTGACATAGTGCAGAAGGTAACATTGAGCTTGTATCATTAACATCCCACATGGCACTTGACAATTTGCATCTATCAAAAAAGACTACAGGAAGTCATCTAGGTAGCATATGTTGGTTGCTTGAAGGCCCTGGCTTTTCTTTGCTCTCCTGCTTCTCCATGGGAAGTGGCCACAGTGGTCTGTGTCTCGTCTAAGCGCTGCCAGGGCGCTGTTGGGCAACTGAACACCCACCCACTCTACGCTGATGGTCTGGGTGCCTTTCTGCTGGTGACCTAAGGGCTGAGCTGCCCCTAGGAAAGTAATCTGGGACAGAGAGGAAATGACATTTGTGATATTCTTGATGCTGGGACACAGTACCCAACAGCTAAAGGAGAGGTCTACTTCAGCTCGTGGGTTGAGCTCATGGTTGGTTGACATAAGGGAGGAGCTGCTTGGCCAAAGACCTGGCAGAGGACCGGACTCGGGCAGAGAAGGCGGCTCAGAGATCCAGGGTGGTGCCTCCAGCTGCTCCGCATCCTCCCTGTACCCTGGCACCCATGGCCCCATCACCTTCCATGGTACCTTTGGTTCCTGATCTTGTGTTCACCCTAGTCCTGTTCTCACACCTACTCTTCGGCTCTTACAATAAGGTTCCCTTCTTAATATTGGCCCCTGAGGGCTCTCCCAGCAGTAACCAGCAGCCATGCTTGGACATCGTTGGCCTGTAGCACTGTGTGGCCTCTACCTTGGTGCAGGCTCTTAAACTGGCCTCACCGTCATGTCTGTCATTGTTTGAGATAATAAGATTATTCCGGAAGCTACTACAGTTCAAACTCCAAAAGTAAAATACTAGGATTCTACACTGCAGGACACACTTAGGGCTGCAGAATTACCCCAAAGGTCTGAGGTAGTCTCTCAAAAGAAAAGACAAAAAAACAAAAATGTTCTAAGAGATTTTAACGATTTCTGGTACACTTTTTAAAGTTTATTTTCCTTTCGCTTGTTGACTATCACAAGCTGATTATTTTTGACTCGGCTTTCACCGTAAGTAAATTATACATTATATATTTAGCAACTTCTTTGGGTTTAACACCACATACGGAACTAAGCATAAACTACCTGACAAGTTAATTTCCCCAATGAATCTAGGACCTAAATGATTTATACACTATTAAAACATAGTGTGATCTATTGGAACACTTGTTTTATTGCACTTATAGTACTTCAAAATCTAAACATATTTTATTTAAATTGGATAAATAAATCAAATCTTAGTAGTGCCAAATTTCAATCCATCCTCAAACAAAATTACCAACTATAAAGTTAGAAAAATGGATTGAAGTAGGAGGTACTGGTATCTTCAGAATGTGTAGAATCAGAGATTTCATTTATTTAACACATACAGAGTCTTAATTCTCATTATGGAGTAGACACAAATACTCAGAATGGATCTGTGCCCAAAAACATCTGCACTCTCATGAAACTTACATTCTAAGTGAGTAAGTCAGACAACTTAGAAATAAACAACACAGTTTATCAGTAGGTGGTGTCAGCTGTGGAAGAGAGAAAGGTCTGAGGAACATCAGGAGGGTAGGAAGCGAACTAGACGTGCGTTTTCATGGGAGGGTGGGGCCTTGGAGAAAGTACTACATAGACAACCCTTGCAGGAGATGAGCTGGTGAGACCTAAGTGTGTTCAGACGGGGAGGGGTGCACACAAGGGCTCTAAGACAGGGGGCATCGTGTGCCCAGGAGGGCAGGGAGAGCAGTGAGCCCAGACCCACGTAAGCAGTAGCCGAATCCCTGGAGGTGAAGTCACACTGGGTCGCACTGGGTTATGAAGAGCTCTTCTGTGCCCTCAGAAGAATATTGGTTTTTATTCTAGAGGCAATGCAGAGGCAACTTGAGATTTTGTGCAGAATTAAAATATAATAAAGTTGTTCATTAAAACAGTCGCTGCTATTTGATGAATGATTTATCACTCCAAAATTAATATTGCAACCCGATCCCCAGTGTGATGGTATTTAGAGACAGAACCATCGTGGGGTGATTTGGTCACGGAGCTGGGGGGACCCTCACAGTGAGGTTTGTGGGCTCCAATGGAGAAGAAGTGACACAGGAGTTGTCCCCAACTCCCTCCCACCCAGCCCATAGCCACACGAGGACATGGGGCAGGGCAACTGACTGCCGGCGATAAAGCAGGCCCTCACAGATAGCGCAATCTGCTGGCACCTTGGCCTTCAAGTTTGCAGCCTCTAGCACTGTGAGAAATAAATATTTGTTGTGGCACCACCAAGCATATGGTATTTTCATGACAGCAACCCAAATCCTCCAAGATAGTCACTCTTGCTGGCTCTGCGGAAGTTGATTCAAAAGGGGCCAGGGTGTATTCAGGAAGGACCCGCACTGATCTGGAGGAGAGGGGCACCGCGTGCTGGTGTGGCAGGCAGGGAATGTGGTCACAGTTGATTAGCCTCTGATATATTTTAGATAGATTAGGATTTTTCTAGGAGTGGGCAACAGAGAAAAATCAAATACCGCTCTTCGTTCTGTAGACGAAACAGTTTAAGGGATGGCGGAGCCACTGGCTGCTTCCGCAGGTATGGGAATAGGATCAAAAGACGGTCAGTTAAGTCTGGATTTGGCTCGCACTTCTGATTGATTTTTTAAAAAAAAATTTTTGGTGCCAGGAATTAGAACTCAGGACTTGCACTTGCCAGGGCTGAATCCCTGGCTCTTACAGCCTTCACAAAAAAATTTACTGAATTTTATGTCCTTAACTTTTGTGAACATCTTTTAGATATTGGGCCTCAAAGTACTATGATGCACTTTAAAATATTTCATGAATGTTTTTTGAACAGGAAGTGATAAAATGATTAATAAAATCAGGTGTTACACAGTAGCAACAGAGGTTGCTATTCAGATGGGCTGTGTGGGGTTGACCCCTTTGCATGGGGTGTGCAAAGGCAGGGAGCCAGAGGTTGGATTGAGAATGAAATCCACAGATTACATAATGACTGCACATGGGGAAGTTTGTAGTAGGCGGTCTAGGAAATAAATCTGGTTGAATCCAAATGTCTTCCTAGAATGACTGAAGTAGTAACAGATTCTGTCGGCTGCATGTGTCAGCCAAAGCCTGGAGTTTGAAACTGATTCCACCCAAATATTTTGAGGTCTCAGTGTGGTCACTTGCAAAATGAAAGTCATAAAGCTTGATCTGTTTATCTTTGGGAATAGTTCCCATAATTGACATGTAAGTGCATTGTGAATAATAATGCACCATAAAATATTTCTAGAATCAGGGTATCCAGGAAAACTTAATTTCCCTTTAAGTCTGCCTGGGCTTTCTAGATGACCAAGGGAAAGTTAAAACTTACTAATACCATTAACATTTCTTTTTTTAGTAAACTTTTGATAGGATGGGCTGGACGCGTTGAACAGCGTCACGGACGTTCTGTGTCCTCACGTGCAGCTTCCACCAGCACGTGGATTGGATGTGGGCACCATAAACCATGCATGAGACTATTTTATGAAATAGGGTCATCAGAAGGGTGCGTAGGATTCCCGCTTCTGGTTGGTTGCAACATACACATTTCCGTGTGTGTAATTCTCTTTCAGGCGTCATCAGAACATTCGCCCTCCGCTGATGTCCTCCTTTTTCATCCGCTGGCTTCAAGGGCCGGATGGAGAACTTGGGGGTCACCTATGGCTAGAAGCGAACCCCTCAGCCTCAGATAAACACATGAAGGGTCTCTCAGGTCATCACCTTGAAAGCCTATCTCAGTGGCTGTCTGGACAGAGGACACAGCAGGGGAAGGCGTCCTCAGAAGGTCACCGGGCGCGGCTCTCTCACCTGCAGATGCGCTTGTACTGCTGTCCCCGCGCGCGTTGCCAGGTTTCATGGCACTCCGCACTGTCTTGTCCTAAGATACGCCTGCGCGTGGGGCAATCTAATGAACTCTTGAAGCGCAGCCCTGCCGACAGCCTTCCGACCACCAAGGCCTGGCGACCTGGTGCCAGTGCTCACGGCGTGGCCGTGGCCGCGTTGATGTGCAGAGCTGTGCCAAGCGGACAGAGCGCAGGAGCGAGCGCGAGTCCCAGCGCTCGGCGGCGGCTGCCCCGCGCGCGCCCCCTCCGCTTCCTGCAGCCGCGCAGGCAGGTTTCTCTTTCTGGAGTATTGTACGAGGGATCCCAGCGCTGGGCACCTAGATGATGAAAACGTCTTGGGTGGCCACCGAGCGCGACTCTCTGTGGCAAAATTAACGAGTCTTTTCAATTTCTTCCAATTGTGATCTAAACAGCCCCTACACTACCTGTGGCGTTGCGCGTCTCTTTCATTTTGTGACACCACTGCATGGTGCGAAGTGCAAGGCCGTTTGGCGACAGCCGCGCTTGCGCTCTGTATTTGCCTGGTTTCCTTCACCGATTTCCGCAGGACATCGGTCCTATCCGGACGGACTGACTCTTGCTAATAATTTAAGATTTGAAGAACTTCTGCGTGATGCGAGCATTAGAGCTGGCAGGGAAGCGTGTATTTAGCTTTGCTCTAATACAAGGTGCTGTGATGGGTCCAAGGTAACATTCAGGGCCTGCATTGGTAACAGGTGCCCGAGTCAGCGGGCTGAACGGCCAGACGCCAGGGGCTCTGCACTTCCCTTCCTGCCTTGCTTCTTTGCTTAGAGTCATCAAAAGCAATTATTTGATATCGGTTTTTGCTAAAAATTGTGTTAACTGGTCCAATGATATTGAATGTTCTTTTAACAGTGTTTCAACAAATTCCTGTCAAAAGAACAGCGATCAAAATTCATTTGTAGTTGTTTATATTAAGAAAAATCAGTTTTCTTGCTCTTCATTTAGAACAAATCCTGTGAAGGAGCGCTTGACACGTGGGCCACAGTGTAAAATTCATGTCTATATATGTTTTTTCTAATGTATATGTATTCCCCTTTTTTCTCTTCTTTTCTTTTTCTTTGTCTTTTTTTGTTTTAATTTATTTTAAAGATGGTATAATAATCAATAAGACATTCGGAACAGTGCACATTTAGAAGACCAAGGTGAGAGGCCTTCAGCCATGGTTTTGTGTTGCACCTCGCAGTCCTCCACGTGGCTGCTCAGATCGCGGACCTAGCCCCCTTTTCTCAGGTTTCTCACAGTAGAAAGAAAGATGCCTCTCATCCAAATTTTTATCTTACTATTTGATTTTTTACTTTGTATAGATGTCTATGGCTTGAGTTATAAAGTCAATGTTTTTTTTTAATACTATCATTACAAATACTTTATTATATTCTAGTATAAGAAAACAAAAGCTTGTATTGTATATTTAAATCAGCATGCATCATATTTCCAACTGCTTGTGTTAGTATAGCTTCATATCTGACTTAATGCAAATATTTCAGCATTAAGAATTAAATTCTCAAAGCTTTGGGTAGAAAAATAATAGAAATCCTGATTTCTTAACAATAGATAAATTTTTCATAGGTTAGTCCTGCTTTTGTTTCTGAAACAATATTTTTTGAGACTTTTAAGCAGCATACTTAAAAGATACTAAATGTCTGGGAGACAAGAAATCCAACACCAGTTTGCAGTTGCTTAGCATGGACAGGAATCTGTGGCCCACTCACCATGTTATTCTAAAATGCAGTGTTGTGTTTCGAAGCTCTCTGGGGCTGGGCTGGAGAATCTTTCACATTGTTAATATTTGAGAACTGTGGCCATGCCTCAATTGGAAATGTCCGTTACAATTACGGGCGCCTTCTTTCCTTCATGCCGGAATTCCCCAGTGTGCAATGCTGGGTGCTTTGGGTTCTGGTGCTGGTTCCTGGTCTCCATGTGGGAGCCTCTGCCATGTTTTTAATTTTGCTATTTTAGTATTCAAAATGTCAACAGATAAAAACATTTTCAATAAATAAAAACAAGTGTCAAATAAAGGAAAAGAGGTGGGGTGGTGCTTGAGAGGCTCTGGGGCTGACGGCAGAGCCCCCACCGGACCCAAGTGGGCCCCCAGAGAGAGGGGACTTGGTGCTCCAAGCAGATGCAAGAGCCCCTGACAGAGAAAGAAGCCGCGTTCCAGGCCCAGGCTGTGAGCTCTTTTCCTCGCTTACCTTCCTTCCACTGTTCTTCGTGGTGGGGCTGTGATGCTGGGTAAGTCTAGTGCTGACCACCAACACACTCGCGTTTTTATTGATAAGACAGCAAAAGTAAATACAAGCACTATACACTGAGATGTCCTCTCATGAGAGACAGCAGGAAGGGGAAAAAAATCAAGGAAGAAGATTGTTTTAATCTGATAGCACAGTAAGAAAAGCCTCTCTGAGAAGGCCAGGGAGGAGCAGAAAGAAACAAACAAATAAACAACTTGTTCTGTTCATTCCACACTTCACATCTGACACCAGAAGTGTCAGTTGTTTTCCCACATCAATCAACAACCCAACTCTCTGGAATACCTGGGTGTCTTGCAATTCCAGTGTGACCCTAACTACCTAGAATTAATGTCAACCCTGCGGTTACAGATTCAGTCTCAACAAATTGACTCCACTCTCAGATGCTGTTGAAACATGCTGCTCCAGGTGACCCGGATTTCTTATTGCACTGCCTTTCCCAGCACTTGGAATTTGATAGGTAAGTCAGCAATAAAAACACCAAGGAATCACAAACACCTAACTTTACACATACAATTTAAAAATCAGAGAAAAGGTTTGCATTGAAAAGGCTTATCCTTGCCCCCCTTTCTACCACTTCTTTACCAGTTATTCTTTTCCGAGCCAGTCTATTTTGGCTAGTATCTACTTCTTATAACAGATGAATTTTATTGGTATTTCAATGTCTGTTATGTTGAAAGATTTAGAGCTGTATATCAT
>PVKN010005469.1:0-15513 GCA_004027915.1 Capromys pilorides | reverse complement strand
ACTGCTGCCTCAGTTTCTGCTTTCCAACTACTCACTGCCCCCTATGAAAGGAGGGAAGGTTTCTTAGCGCTCTCAGTGTATGTAGGCTTCGGTTGAGAACTGGCTGGCTCCAAGGTAGGGTGGCACATGGCAGAAGGACATCTCGGAAGAGAGGCCACCCACGGAGGGCCGCAGAGGCAAAGCAGCAGCAGCAGCAGAAGCAGCAGCAGCGACCCACTGTCTGTCCCTTAGAATCTCTCTAGGTTCCCTGCTCAGGGCAGGTGAGACTCACCCAGGGGTGGCAGCCTTGAGCCCAGCAGCCCACCAGGAGCCAGGCCAGTGGCACACCCTCGATCCCAGCCTTGCTTGGCCCACCTACGGTGACCACACGAGGCTTCCGGAGCCATGAGACACAGCACGAGCAATCGCTTCCCTGGTCATCTCTGTCCTCTTGTAACTGCCTTTGCTGTCGAGGGTCAGCAGAGCTTCTCTGTTTTGCAGTCTTTGGTAAAATGTACTCTGTGTTCATCTCTAGAAGCTTTTAGGGTGCTTTCTTTCCCCAGATGCATGAAGACAGCACCAGATACACTGATTGTGCCCTTGCGTTCATTCATGGCTGGGACTCAGTGGACTTTCAATGTGGAGGCTTATGTCCTTCCATTCTATAGGAAAAATGCTGTATTTTTAAAAAATTAC
Source organism: Capromys pilorides (assembly GCA_004027915.1). NCBI lineage: Eukaryota > Metazoa > Chordata > Mammalia > Rodentia > Capromyidae > Capromys > Capromys pilorides. The sequence continues at coordinate 14,838 of PVKN010005469.1, read as the reverse complement.
CTCTTGATATTTTCTTGTTCTCTTGGGAACTATAGATCTTGAGCTTCCTGGATTCGCTCGTGGGCTTCGCTTTCCCATTTTCCATCTCTGGCCTTTTGTATTTAGGGTGGTTTCTCAGCTTGGTGCTATGGCCTTTTATTTATAAGTGAGTAACTCTGATCAGGTGCCAGCGTGCAGCGGCACAGGCACGTCCAGTGATGGTGCTGCCAGGCCGAGCGATGCCGCCGAGGCCACATGCAGATTCTTAGGTCCGACAAGCTTCCAGTAGTTACTGGGCAGCTTTTCACAGAAGAAGTGGGTTGATGTTGGTTCTTTATCCATCTCAGTTTAGGTGGTCGTGTTTGTTGGTTCCAGGAGCACCTTGGTTCTTCCCTTTGCTTGTAATGTAGAATGTAGGTTATGACCACGGTGTGACATCTTAGCTCACTCCAAGGATCCCGCTATGAGTGCTGGGTGGGACACCACCTGCTGTAGCACCCCTGCTTCCTCATTCAGTGGCTTGTCCTCTGCTCGTCCATGGAGGAGGCTCTTCTCAGCTAAGGTCCTTGTATATTTATTCAAATTCATGGCCAGGGCATACACACTGGTAAAAGTTCCCTCTGTGTAGGCAGTTTGGGCTTTGGCTTTTTGGTAATAAGATTAAGCAGCGAGCTTCCTTTCCATGAGGGAATCCCAGCATGCACGCTGGTAAAAGTTTCCCTGCTCAGAGAAAAGCCAGACTCCTACCCAGAGACCCGGTCCGGAAAGGAGGGCCGAGGCCTTGGGTTCCTGGTGTGCATATTCGTTTTACTTTCCTTTTTCGCACTGTAAGCAGCACCGTTGTGCTTACTTCACTTGTGGCTCATGTTGTAGGGTTTGATTCGCCAGAAAATAAACTTTATTCTGCTGAAAGCCAAGTTTAGTCTTTTGGTTCATGTGGTCCAGATGCAGGCCTGGCTGGTGACCACTCTTCTGAAAATTAACCCAGTGCCCGTATTTTAATGTCTCTTGCTTCTGGTGCCTCTGAAGGCTTCTGATGCCCGATCAAAGGTCTCTCTTTAACAAGTACTGAGTTTGTAGCTTCCTCGACTCTGTTCATGGATTATGCACTCTGTATTTCCCAGAGATTTGTGGAAGTTGTTCATCTGTCTTGCCTTCCCCCAAGTCCCCATTCTCCTCATTCTCATGCATCTGTCATGACATGAAGGTTGTGGTGGAAGGGGCGAAACACTTAGCAAGGAACCAGGGACCAGAAATGGTTCAGATATGAACGACTCGTGGTGGATTTCAGATAAGACAGACCGTGGTAGGCACTACAGGGGAGACCAGCAATGTGGCCGAATGTGGAATGGGGGCTGAGGTCTCTCTCTGAGCAGAGAGACTCACTGTCCTTGCCTACGCATTTCACTGGCCCCACCTGTCGCTGTGGTCACTGCAAGATGTACACGCTCTTATGTGCTCTTTTAAGTCAGGAGAAACTTGGATATATTTTCCTTGCTAGGGTGTCTTGGGGTGTACTTTAGGAAGATGGTGTACTTCCCCTACTTTGCTGAGGGCTTTAAGTAAAATATCTCCTCAGGGCTTCAGTTATTTGTAAACTTGGAATCGTCACTCATGCGATGTTTTCCACCCCCTTATTTTGGCCTAGAGTCTGCTGTTCACAGTTCTGCATTCTGGCAGCCTCCAAAAGTGCTAGAGAAAATTTAGCTTCCTTCTTTGTATATTATATATGAAATAAGGATATTCAGCAAATATATTTGGTAGCAATAGAACAGCTCGACAGGCTGTTGTGTTCTTGTAAGCTAAATTTTCTCTATCATTTTATATTTTACTGCAAATATAAAAATTTTCAGTATCTACAATGACTTTGAGAACAATATTTCCTCAAAGAGATGAGGGAATATTGAAATAAAGGTAATAGAGTTTTAGATAAATGTCCTTTAAAAAAAAACCACCACCAGGTATGGTGGTGCCTGTCTGCAATCTCAGCACCACGCAAGGCTGAGGCAAGGGGATCGAGAGTTCAAGCACAGTCTAGGGAGTGTAGCAACCTCGTGAGACCCTCAAAATAAAAAATAAAAAAGAACTGGTCATCAGTACCAAGCCCAGAACAAATGCACAAAGAAACAAATGAAATGGCTAAAACTATAGCTCGAATTAAAGTTGGCATTTATTTTCTTCCTATCAATATTTTTCCAGTTATCATTTATATTTTAAGATACATTTTCAAACTTAAAATGTATAATCTTTACACTCTCAATTTTTTATCATAATTTAATAGAAAAATATCAGCAAACCTGAACTTGTTATATGTGTACTGTGGTTGTGGTGGTAGGGTGTGTGTGTGTGTGTGTGTGTGTGTGTGTGTGTGTGCATATCTCTAGGACATAGAGCTTTAGAAGTAAATACAGTATTTCCAATAGACAACTATCTATCTATCTATCTATCTATCTATCTATCTATCTGTTTATTTTTGTGGCCGGCTCACCCCACCCGGGGGTGGGGCTGGTGCAGCAAGTGGGGAATTGAATTGCAGTCCCTGCAATTGCCTAAGCTTGCCTAAGCAGGCTTTTTAGACCACTGAACTATCTCACTGGCCTGCAATCATTCATTTAATATCCATATTTGTACCTTCTGATAATCCTGTATTTACAAACCAGTGTAAGTATCACATCATAATATAAATTATTTTTTCTATTCCTTTGCTATATTTGAGATGTGGTTTTCTCTTAAAGTCAACAGCTTGCATCAGCTCTATATATTTTTCTAGTATACTATCTTATTAAAGGCCTGAGCATACTCCTGGCTTGCTGAGTGCTTTTCTTTTGAGATGCTTTAGGCTTTGTCTAAGGAAATCAAAACAGTGACACATATCATTGTATATTCAGGCCATTAGTTCTGTCCCTAAAGCTTTGTCTTTATCTGTGGATATTTCTAAAGCTCCAGTGGTTTTATATAATTTCAAGTGACACACAAACTGTTCACATTAAACTTGAAAAACACTGCAGCAATACCAAGAAATAATGATGCAGAGGCTTAAAATACTTACAAAATTGTTGAAGATTTTGAAATTATTTTGTTGAAGCTATAGTTTATAGGCAAGATAACTGAAACCCAGGGAAATAATAACTGGCTTAATGCAAATGTGGTGCAGAAAGAGTAGCTGTGGCTGGGCCCTTGCTCCCTTCACGTGGAGGTCTGGACCCTAAGCCCTCTGCCTTTAATGCCAGGTTACGTGTGTCCTGGGAAAAACAGTAGTGGATGCTGTAGGCAACGTCCCTCCTAGGGTTGTGTGGACTTAACCAGGGCCTGCAGGATCTATAGGGTCTCACTATGGAGTTTGGGCTTGTAGTGATCCGCCTATGTTCAGCCTCCCAAGTGCTGGGATTATAGGCATGCACCACCACGCCCAGCTCAGTGCGCCCAAAGAGGTGGGCATGCCAGCATGGCACGCTGGGGATCAAACCCCAGTCACTTCATTCTGCTTAAGCAAGTGCTTTAGTCTGCTGAGTGATCTGGCCAGCTCTTAAGTATATGTTTTTAGATGCAGTGGAAATGAACACATCTTCAATGCTTCCTTATAGCTCTGTCCCCAGCTTTACAGCAGCCATACAAATTTATCACAATGCAAAGTTACCGCCATGGAACCATCCAAAGGTGAACCCCATTAACAACTTGACAGCTCTGGAACTTTTTCATTCACTTATTGATCACTGTAGGGATCCATTGGTCTTACTGTGAATGGTTCTACCCTGGGGAGACATGGCAGTAGGAAAGAGAAAGATAGACAAGAAGACAAAAAGCTGGGCTTTCCTGGCTTCCTGCCCCTCCCAACAGATCACATTCTTTACCTTGGGTGAAACAATTCTTCCACGTTCTTCCTACCACTTATTGCTATGGAATTATTCAGGTTTCTCTACGGTAAGCCATGAACACTACTGTCTCTGAAAAACAGAGACTACTAATATTCTAATAGTATGTTATTCCATACCACGGGACAAGGTAAAGAGAAAATAATTATTGCCTGTCTTTGATGAGATTTGGTGAGTCTTCAGGGCAAATGACTTACAGATAAGCTTGGTAAATCTTAGCAACGTGGCTTTGTCCCAGTGCAGTTTAAGCCCGAGGAGCGCCTCCCTGTGGCATCTACTTAGAAGCCGACTTGGCCTCGGGGTGTGCACACAGTTCCCCTGGTGGTGTCGTGCTCAGCGCCTGGCCAAATGGGGCTAAACAAGCAGGTCTTCAAAAGCACAGGAGCCCTGCGAGGGCAGGAGCCGGGCGCAGCCCCACTGCGCGGCTCCTCAGCCCTGCTGGAGCCATCCGCGTTGCGGTCTTTGCTGACCTCACAGCTCTTGTTCATGCGTGGATTTTCTCTGTGTGGAATGAGATTGCTACAACATTAAAATGAAATAAATACATCAGACGTATATATCATACTGAGGCTAGAAGTGGCATCCGCGCCTGCACACTCTCTCCTGACTCTCAGGGTTTCCAAGCCAGGTCGTCCTTCAGACGTTACTCGGCTTACAAGGATAGGCCAGAAAACTCTGATCTCCTTAACCGCACCCCAAAGTCCCCTCTATCTAATGAATGGGTTTTTTTATTTTTGGAAAAGCTGATCATCGTGAGACCAATCAGCTGGGCCGGAGGCTGGGCGCAGCGGTGGAGCTGGCAGGGTCACCAGAGCAGGTGGCTGGCCGCGGCCCGCCTTGCTGTCATGCCCGCTGATGCCTCACCATGCCGTGCACTGTCCACATGGCTGCACCCAGCATCCCCTGCACAGATCCGGTCCTCTCGGGCACGGAGCGGTCAGGAGCGCAGCTCGCCGCTGCTCCCGGAAACTTTCCTCAGTTCCTGTCTGATGAACTGTTTTGTAAGATGCATCTGAATCTTTCCTTCTCCTTAGGAATTTCGATGTTGTTTTCATAAACACATATTCCTGTGTACTGTCAACATAAGCTGTATAAAAACATGTGTGATAGTTGTTTGCATGTACATGTGCACATCCTCCCCCCAAGAACACCCGTGAGTTCCGGCGCTGTAGACTCACGCATCTCCCAGTTTCCCCGCTCCGCACGTGCTGCCTGTCCAATGAGTCTGAAAGGCAGCGTCAGGATGAGTCAAGGGAGACTGCTAAGGGCTTTGTCCTGACTGAGTCTCTCTAGAAGGGATCCTGAGGCTGACTCACAGGGCCTCGGCTAAACGCGGGAGAGGAAGGCGGAGCCGGTGTGAGCAGCGACCGGACTTGGGGTCACGTCGCAGAGCGCTGCTCACACTTCAGCATCGGCAGTCTCTGCTTAACTAAGAGGTGTTGCAGGGAGGTTTTCACGGCCTTTTCGCTGCCTTTAAGCCTGAGACATTTTGAGGCCCTTTGGCGTCTACAGTAGTTGCCTCGGAGGTACAGAAAGCAGCCTACGGGGAGGGCTCCTCAGCCTGGGCTTGTGTAACTGGGAGAGGCTTTACCTTTGGAGCTACTCGCTCCTTCTGCTTCTTAACTCATGGCATCTCCTCAAAGCAGCCTCCCAGGGCTTTCACTGAAGACCATCCTAGAGTTTTGTAGCTTTAAAAATAAAGTGAATAAGAGCTTGCTGATGTGGAGCGTGCAGAAGGCGGGGCCCGGAACCCAGCTGGAAGGAGCTTCACCCAGGGGGCGGCAGTGTGGTTCCGGGTCTGCAGCATGCTGTTGAATTCTAGGGGCTGGAGGCAGAGTTAAGAGAAACGATGCATTTCTGCATGCATGAGCTTTATGGTCTAGTGTGGGATATCAATTAAAAAAAAACTGAAATGGCAGCAGTCACCTGCCAATAAAAATTAACACAGTGCACTTGTGATGTCCCATAAATGTTACCATTTACCCTCAATTAACCAGACCAAGAAGTGCCAGCAAAGCCAAACTATTGTGATAAAGGCAATTTTAAAACATGAGTCATTAATATATTTAGCCTTTGCAGCTTCTGGGATACTCTTTCATTTTGTAAATTCTCAGTAGAGACGGACTGGCAGGTTGTAGAACTTAGCCTAACTGCTATCCCGAGCACCTCATCAAGAACACGCAAAGCATTCTAGATAATAAGAATCCAGGCGAGAACTCTTAGCCAGCGCCTGCAGGCCTCTACCTCACAGTGCCTTTGGTTTTCTGCACCAGGCTCTCGTTCTGGACGTTCCTGAAAACAGGTGAAGTCTGCACTGCGCATACTCACGGCACAGCTGGCAGCTTGGTAAGACCCTTGGCCACAAGCTCTGCAGCTGAGCTGCGACGGATGCAGACCTGCGTCAGGACCTGCGGCTGGCCACGTGGGTGCTCCAAGGGACTGGCATGGAGTCACCTCGTCCCCGCAGAGGCTGACGGGGAGGAGAAAGCACAGGAAGTGACTGTGGGAGGCAGTGCTCATTGCAAAATCAACATGGAGTTCTGATCCAAAGTGTTTGGTCCTTACCTGTAGGAGAATGAGGTGTCTTCGGCAGTTTGGCCCAGCAGCGTGGCATGTGGCATATGCTGACTTGGCTTTAGACTTTTCAGTATTGCAATCTATTCAAAGCCATCAAACAGTGCTTCTAGCTAAAGCTTCCGAGGAGACAGTGCCCAGCTGTATTTCGCAAGGCTAAGCCCAGGTGTCTCCTGGAATGATAACGCAACTCTGTACGAATCTTGCATTGATGGCAAGAAAATCCACCTTGACATTTTGAGATGGAGTTTTTCCTTTGTCAGTTTTCTTAATAGCTTTCCTGACTTTCATGGTGTAACCAGGCCCAACCTGGGCTTCTTTTTATTAACTGACTTCATCAGGCTGGAATAAGAGCCCAGAAAGTGTTCTCTAACCTGATCTCCCAGAGGCACAGACACCTTGGTAAGTGGGGGGCAGACATCCTACGTATTCTCATGGATGGCATCCTCCAAATGGCAGCTGACGGTAGGGTGTGCCGAGCACACTGGGCGCTGTGCAGACGCACCGCACAGCCTCATCTGTGGCTCCTCAAACCGACGCCGAAAGTGCCAAGATTGGCAGGAACGCTGTGAAACGTTTTTATTTCAAGGTGGAAACATCTTTCAAAGATTTCAGCAAACAACCAAAGGTGCATTGCCTTGTCAGGAAAATATGCAGTGTGTATTTTCTGAAGACAGAAAAAAAAAATTGGTTGATTATGGATTGACTACCTGGGAGAGTGAAGAGATCAACTGGAAAGTTACTAGGACCAGAAAGATAGGCTGAGCTGGGAAATGTACGAAGTGAATTTAGAAGTAATTAGTTTTACAGTTTTTTTTTTTTTTTTCAAAATGTCTGTAACACAGGAAAAGATTTATAAGTTAGCAAACTAATTTCTTGCAAATGTAAATTAACTCCAATAATTAGAAATAGGCAGGATCTATGTAAAAAAATTAAAAACAAACCAAAAACCACAAAGTGATAAATATAACTGAGGGGTCACAAGGAGAGAATTTCAAACTTTCGGACTGAAAAAATTCAGTGGTTCAATCTCTGAGTATTATGCAACACGAGCAAAGCCTTAGAAATATTTTTCATTCTGTGCCTGTGTATAACTTCACTTATTTATACCCCATTTATCAGCCAGCTTCCTAGATCCTTTTGGGGCAACGCCAGGCACCTCACAGGCATCTGCATGTGGCTCTTCAGGAACTCTGCTGAATGCTATCATCCCATTATTAAATGTTAACGAAGGTTCTCTAGTGCTAGTGACCATGAAGTTCCCTATATACACACATGCACACACATGCATGTGAACACACTACAGCTGTACAAAATCTGCTTAAATCAGAACCAAGCCAAGTCCTCATATTATTTGATTAATGTAAACCATGCTTTTTTGAAACACTAGACTTTCACCTTGATGTGTTTTCTGCTTTGTGTGTTGTTAACGCCACCCAGATACTCATCCGGCAGGATTTCCCCAGCCTGGACTCTGTCGAGTGCATCTCCACGGCGTGGCTCAGCCCTTTACTTCCTATAGCTCTGCCTGGCACAGAGCTTCGCCGTGTCCATGCGGGATGTGTTGGCAAGAAGACTGTACTTATGGTGTTCAGTCCCCAATCCCATCCTGTTAGGGAGCGTGTCACATCTGATGTCCCTTTACTAGGCCACTGAGATTGGGCGCCAGGGTCAGGTGGCTGACTCATGCCATCCTTCATGATGTTTCCGTTACTTTTTCACCTGACACTTGAGCAAGTCATTATTGATTACTGCATTTGTTTGTTCACTAGGGACTGCATACTAGCATTGATTTAATTCAACTATTCCTTTCCTTTTCTTAGCCAAAATTCTTCACTTGTCCTGTAACTTTTTATTATGTTAATATCATAAGGTCTATGTTGTGAGACAGAGAGATAAAACTTAACATTGTAAGTGCTCAGGACAGCACTGCTAACGTCGGCGCATACTGCCCAGAGCTTTGCGTTTATTTATCCTGAACAGTGGAACGTGCACCGCCATTGAGAGCAGCCCCTTTCTCCTCCTTCATCAGTAATGAAGATTACCGCTTCCTGTCTGTCTATCTGAGTGTGACTATTTTGAACACCTGTGTGCGGGACATCGTGTGGTACTTTTGATTTTCTGTGTCTCATTTCAGGGATTACAGTCATGTTCTGTCGACTCATGCGTGGTTTGCACATAAAAAGATTTCCTTTCTTTAAGACCTAGTAATAGTCTATATTTGTCTGTACTTTATCTTCCGTGTCACTTGTCTGTCACTTGTCACTTGTGCCCATGTCTTGGCTGTAGTATTAAAGCTGCAGTGCCCAGGCAGGTACACGCATCACTTCCGCCCTGATGTCAACTCTTTGGATATGTCCCCAAATGGGGTTGCTCTAATTTCATGTTTAATTTTCTTGAGAAACCTCCACAGTGTTTGCCACAGTGGCTAAAACGTGTTGTATTTTCACCAGGACTGTACAGTGCTTCCAACTTTTCCACATTCCTGCCCACATTTCTTGTTTTGTTTGTTACTGACCACCAACTTAGCGAATGTGGGGCACTATCCCAGGGTTTCGATGTGAGGATTAGTGGTGCATTTCCCCATACAACTGAGAGCCAAATTTATGCCTTCTTGGGAGATCAGTCTGTTACAAAGTCCCTTTCCCACTTTCAAAATTAGATTTTCCTTTTGCCGTCATGTTGTAGGAGTTCCTCATATATTTTGTATGTTACTTGCTTATTCATTGTATGATTTGAAACTATTTTCTCCATTCTGCAGGGTGCCCTTTTACTCTGTTGATTATTTTCTATGCTGCTCACAGCTTTTATTTTACTGTAGCACTGATCATTTAATTTTTTTTTGCTGCCTGTACTTTTGGTGTCACAGAGAGAGGATTATTACCAAATCCGCTGTCGTGAAGATTGCTCTTAATGTTTTGTTTGGGAGTTTTGTAGTTGTAGGGTTTGCACTTAAATTTTTAATCCACTTTGGGTCCGTGTGTATGTGTGTGTATGTGTGTGTGTGTGTATGTGTGTGACAGTACACGGTGAGGGTCCAGTCTCGTCCCCTCCACTTGTGTCTGTTTTGCTGATCACGTGTGCCGAGCAGATGCCTTTCCTCATTGTGCCCTTGTGCGTGTTTGGACGAACTTGTTGATGGGCTGTGTGTAAATCTGCTTGTGGGCTCCTTCCTCTGCCCCCTGTGCCTGTCTGCAGATTTCCAAGCCAGTGCCATATGTTCCTCAGTTATGATAGCCTTGTCGTACAATTTTCAAATCAGAAAAGTGACATTTCAAGTTTTGTTCTTTCTCAAGATTTCAGTGGCCTTTTTTTCCTTTTGTGATGCCGTATGGATTTTAGATTTTATCTATACAAATGACCTACCTATATTAAATGCGCATTAAGACATGACCTATATATGAAAGACAGAGGAAAGGACCCAATTTCCTCTTTTAATCGTACTTTTCTAATAATGGCTTAGTTTTCAGACTTGTCTAGAAGTAGTCACTGAATTGTCTTGAAATGTGAAATGTCATCATAATCACTCCCTGGTCAGGTTTCTGTCTCTGTGGCGACAGAGCTGACATGCATGACTTGGAGGACGAGAAGCTCACCTGGGCTCAGGGATCCTGAGCACTCTCTCCGCCTGTGGTTGGCTGCTCCCAGGCAGAGGGTCCCAGTGCAGGAGCTGGAGCAGGACGCCTGGTGTCGGTGGGCAGCAGGAGGCACCTGCTGGACGGGGCCCCAGTGTGTGGGCACAGGCATCACGCAGCCCTAGAACCGTCCTCACAGACACACCCAGAAATATGCTTTCCTGTTTTCCCAAGTGTTTCAATTTGAATCATATAAAGTACGAGAAGACCACTTGAGACACCCATGGACTTTCTCTTCCAAAATCTTCCTGCAAGAGCAAACTTAGACACACTCACTACACGCATAACAGTCAGGGACCAATTTCAAACGTCAAATTGAAAATCAAGGGGAGCCATCACAGACCGTGTGGACTTCACCATATTCAGTACAGTTAAACCCACTGGGATTGTTGTGCTTTACGGTGCTCAGTTCAGGGCATCCCTTTAGTCTCTCTCCAAACTTGCTGCCTGGTCTTCTGCAGAGGACATGAATGGTTATGGAGACTCCTGCACTTTCTGAGAGGTTGAGCAAAGCCAAGCTGTCCTCTCACTTTTATCTCTGGGCCAGGCAGTGGTCCTGTCCCTGAGGCCCCACGGCCCCGTTTATATGCACACCCAGGCTCTGGAGCTCCTGGTTGCTCCGTGAGTAGTGACGGTGTCTAGGTTTGTTCTACAGGAAGATTTTGAAACAGCAATTCTGTGGTGTTTTTAGTCTTTTCATACTTCATATGATTCAAATTCAAATTGGATTTGCAGGTTTTCATATGATTATTGCCTTAAAACTGAAGGGTTTAACACAAAACACACATGTATATATAATTTATAAATAAGAGTAACATCATTAACCATATGATTAATACAGTGGTTTAATATGTCTTTGGAAATCTTATTCCCTTTAGAATATACCTACCAGATATAAATAATTAAGTTATTAGTTTATGCTATTTAAAATACTTTGTGTGATTAAGTCATCAACTCATATGTAGTCATATTTCTTTATTTTGTTTTTGTTTCTTATGGACTAACTTTTTAGTATGAGCTAATTTCATTTAAAATTATTTAAGCCATATTAATATGCTGAGTTGTAAAAGGCTCAAGTCAACAGCCCCCAATAATGCCGGATGAGCTGATAATCCACTGCTGTTGTGGACTACTGGACTGTATATAGAGCTACTTTCTCTTTGTGCAATGAAAAGAAAGATCTGTACTAAGCATGTTTAGGCAAGAAATCATGTCTGCATCGTGAACTCTGAACAATGACCAGGAAGACAATGATATGCAAAGTATTAATCACTATAAAAAATAAATAAATAAAAAATAAGTAAAAAATAGAATTATGTAAAACAGGGGCCGAGGAGATGGCTAGGTGGTATAAACGCCTGCCTGGGAAGTGCAAGGATCTGAGTCTGATCTCCAGTACCACAGCGGTGTGGCCCCAGCCGAGGCCATGTGGGCCACTGAAGCTGGACATGGTGGCACACGCCTGTAACCCCAGTGCTGGGGAGGCTGAGACAGAACGATCACGAGTGTGCGCTGCCTAGCAAGACCCAGCACCAAATAAATAAAATATTTTTACAAAAGGAATTGATATGATTAAAATAAATAAATAAAATTATTTCACGATTCCAAAATTAAAATGTCAAAGCCTACATGGAAAAGGATGGCTTCTCACATGGCCCCTCATTCCCTTTTCCAAGCGCCCCTCGTGCCTGTGCAGCTGCGTGGAAGCATGGCTGCGCACCAATGCGTGCGCCTTCCTGAGCCCTTTCTCTTTATTAAGAGCTATCATGCCGCATATGCTCAAATGTCTTGCTGGTTATCATCGACAAAAAATATCTTCGCAGTGTCTGGTGACATTTCTCCTTCCTTTTATACAAGTGAGACATTTTAGTCATCAGACATACTCCAGAGTCGGGCTATGTGATCCTATTCATTCATTTGACACCATTTCTTGGGGTGCTCATTGAGGTGCTAATCCTGTGATATCAAGAGTGACCAGCCACAGATCCACAGAGGATGCTTCCGATGTAGCCCCAGAGGAGCCGCTCCGACCATGACAGCTCCCATCCTGAGACTAAAGGAGCCTGCCCAGCCCTGGCCGGAGGGCCTTGCACCGAGCCCTAAAGCCTGGGCAGAAGGTGACCAAGTTAACCCGAGAGAAGGCTCGGGACGAGGGGCGCCATGCATGAAGTTCTGTGTGCCAGGAAGTGGGAGCAGAGCCCTTGCAGAGATGAGGCCAGAGGAACTGGAAGAAAGGGCTTAGCTCACAGAACCCCGCCTGCTGGTGCAGGGACCTGAGCGCGCCGCAGGAGGTCCCAGGAGCTGGGCAGGAGAGGACTCTAACTTGAGACTTAGGTCCAGGACCAGAGTTCAGTTGTGGACCAATGTTAACAAGTGACCCAGAGTCTGCATCGCTTTCAGTGACATTTTTAAATATCAAAATATCAGGTATGGGGCTGGTGAGATGGTTCAGCAGTCTAAAGCACCTGCTTAGGAAAACTTAGGCAACCGCAGGGACCGTGGTTTGATCCCCAGCACCACATGCTGTGCCAGCCCCACCCTCAGGGCAGGCTGAACAGGCCATAAAAATAAAAAATAAAATACATTTAAAAAAATATCAGGTATGCTGTAAAATTTGTAGTCTTAATTAAATGGTGTTCATTATTAGTGTAGACAAGCACTCACAAACGAGAGTGCAATGCAACTTCCCAACATTTAGTTAGTCCCCTACGGTGGAAGTTTCAAAGAAACAGAAATATGCGTTTTTCCTTATAAGGCCCGTTATCCTAACAGACGTTTAGCTATTTAAATCTAAATGGAAGAATGCGTCTAGCTTCAGAGCACCAACAAGTCCTGGCACGCAGAGGGGCACCGTACAGCACTTATATTTGAAATACTGACGTTGAAAAATAAATATCAGATCTTGTGCTAAATTTGTCGCTACTGAATGTGGTTATTTAGGGTAGCTACAGGCCATCCAGCACGCCGGCGGACAACGTTCTACAGCTTTCCGTGAGCTCTGCTTGTCCTTGCGACTCTTCGTGAGCAATCACTTGGGAAGTCACTGCTTCATGCATGTGGAAACGGAAGCGTAGGGAGAGGCTGCGATCGATCGCGTGCGGGCTGTCAGCGCGCGGGCAGCAGGACCCCAGCTGATACCCAGGCGGCCCCGCCCTGCCGCGGGCAGAACCATGCTCGCGGCCGGAGCACAGAGGTTTCCCTCTGCGTATGGACGGCGGGATGCGCAAGTGGGGAACAGCACAGCGAAGAAACATGCGAAAGATCGGTGTCTAGGAAGAGGCCTCTGGCCGGGGACATTTTCCTCACTCAGTACACGCATCTTTCTGTTACCAACAATACATTTTGATCTCCTTTGCAAAATTTTGAGCAGTCCATCAGTAAGCTCTTAATCTGCGAGCAATTACTTCTGATAGCCTTGATTTATACACAGGGAAACTGAGGAGAGGGAGAGACTGTGACTGCCCCGGGGCGATCGCAGTGAAGGCTCATTAAGCCCCAAGGCGTAGTGGGCGAGGCGCCTGCAGTCTTACGAGACACAGCCACGCAGGTGGCTTGCAGTAAGCGAGGGCTGCCGTTCATTCACGCCTTCTGTCTGGCCCCACAGACTGGGAATTGGATGGAGCTCAGCTGTTGTGCTTTGGAGACTCAAGGTGCCGGAGGCCACTCTGGTGGGGTCCTGTTTAATTCTAGACCTTCTAAGCCCCGAAGAACTAAAGGGCAGGATTGAGGGCGAGTCTAACCTAGAGGGTAGGTTTCTACGCGCACTCTAAACAGGTCAGATTCATTGATTTCCCACTTTGTTTCTCTCTAGCTATTACAGGTGACACTACTGCATAAAAATATGGCTGCTAAATGGACTAGTTTTAGTTTCTCTTTTATTTTTTCCTTTTGTGGTTTTTTGAGGGAGAGTCTCACTATGCAGCCCAGGCTGGCCTTGAGCTCACTTTGTAGCCCAGGCTGATCTTGAACTTGCAATGATCCGCCTGTCTCAGCTCCCCCAATGCTGGGATTACCGGCATGGGCCACCACGCCCAGCTTGAATTTCTTAACTTCCTACTTTTCACCTAATGCTCTGGTAATCTTCAAATCTTCTTGCAAATGAAAAGCTTATCCTATGTACATAAGTGTAGTATTTACAAAGATGTACTTCAAAGGAAACAAAACAAAACTTTATTTGATGTCACAGGTAATGGGCTTTAATTATATATATAAAAGCAAAAGCTATGGAATCCTTTGTCAACTTTTATTTTTCATTTATTTATTTTTTTAAACTTTATTTATTTATGCTAAGGCCGGCTCAGCCTGCCCTGGGGGTGAGACAGACACAGCATGTTGTGCTGGGGATTGAACTGCAGTCTCTGTGGTTGCCTAAGCTTGCCTAAGCAGGAGCTTTAGGCCACAGAGCTATCATACCCGCCCTACCTTTCTTCGTTGAGAGTGCTGTTCTCTTCAAAATCTGCTCCCAAAATTTAAAGTGGAGTCAGAGTGATAGATGTAAGAAAGATGATTGTGACTATTGTAATTAAAATATGAACCCACACAAATACAGAGACAAAAAAGCACTGCATTCAATCAGCATATAATTTGAATGCTATATTTTAATGGTTTATTTTTGTCACCAATCTTTAAATCTTCTGGTTACAAATCCTTTGTTTTCAATATTTTGTTATCCTTGTTTTATATGTCATAATAATCTTTGTTGTGTCTTTCAGATGAATTTTTACAACCAAGTCAATGAGAAAACAAGCTAAAGTCACATGCCACGTACTATTTTTGCA
>PVKN010005468.1:11693-30796 GCA_004027915.1 Capromys pilorides | reverse complement strand
TATCTATCTTCTCTTTGTACAAAGAGGGAGTAGTTGTGTACATAGTCCAATGTTCCATAATTGCAGTGGGTTACCAGTGAAACTGGCCATGTTGGAGGCTGTTGATATAAGCCTCTTACAGCTCATCATACTGATCCAGCTCTGCGTTCTATGCCTCATAATTAAGCTTTTCTGCTGGGTGATCAAGGGCAAGTTAAGACCAGACCTGTGTAATAGATCATTCATCTTTTGTATCTTCCAGGGTCAAATCCCCTCAGGATTAACTTTGGAACCATGTACAGTACTTTGTAGAGATGTTGCCAGTGTCAGCCACCGGAATGAGTCACGGCCATTGCTTGACCAGTTTGCTCTCTGTGAAAGCCTGAGAGAATGTCTTCTCTCTAGGTGACTCTCCTTAGGCACACTATACTTCGTTTATCCCTTTCCTCTGAGGTCCCTTAATCTCCTTGAACAGAAAATTTGGGAAACCTCTGAGTTATAGGATGATACGGCACAGGTTCTCTTATGTCCTGAGTCCTCACTAACCTTGATGACAGTGCTCTTTCTCAAGAACAACCCACTCATCCTATAAGCCTGCTATGAATTGCTCCCAAGGGCAGTGTTCGAGGGTCCTAATTACTGTGCTCTACATCTCACCTCCCAACACCACAATGCTAAGGGTCAAGTTGAACAGCTTTGGGGGATGCACTCAAACTATCTCTAGACTATGGTGACCAGGGTTATGACTTGGGGAGGCAGATACTGTCATGGTGAATCTGACTTTGCTGGAAAAAAGTGGCCAAAGCATATCAGATACTGTTAGGATTTGTGTCTAGAGCCTCATGCACTCATAAGTAGGGCTTTTCAAAAATAGGTGTGAGCTAGGGTGTGTGATACTGGGATTAAAGGTATGGAATAACTAAATTAATTTAGCATAGTTTGGGGTATGGATAATGGAAGACCAACCCTGACTGTGAGTCTTGTAGCCCAGCTAGGATAAGTGTCCAGAAGTCGGCTTGCTGCCTCCTACCTGTTGTTTCCTACCTGCTCTGCCATGGACCAATTCTCCTTTGCCGCACCCCTCTGCCACGCTGCTCTGCCTTGGAGCCAGCTGCCTGAGGGCTGAAACCTTTACAAACTGTGAGCCAAAGGAAGCCTTTCCTCCATTAACTTGTGAATACCAGGAATTTTGTCTCAGCAATGAAAAAAATAACTAAGACAAGGACATAAACCCCCTTTCTTCCATTTCATAAGCACAGGATTATTATTCAAGAAAAAAATGAGAACAACATTTGGGGAGAATGTGGGACTTGACTTCAGAGGATCTGCCTGATCCCAGTGTGATAGTTCTTTATCCTATTAGCTGGGAGAATTTGGATAAATTCCTTTACCTTCCTGTGTCTCAATTGCTTTGTCCATAAAATGGAGATGACTCTACCTACTTCACCAATCTTTTATGTGAGCTGAATCAATTGATATAAGTAAAAAAGAGCTTTCAAGGCAGTAAAGTGCTAGGCAAATATTGGTTATGATCGCTAGTATCTTCTTTTTTGCCATTTGCTTCTGTGACCCTGGAAGCGCACCTCAGGACGACGGACCTTTAAGCAGATGAATGGAAGTTTCTTGGCTCTCTAGTTATCTGGGCACAGGAACCTTCTTTTAGCTTGTGTGACTTTTCAGCAGTTATCCAAGCTTAAAAGTTTCATAAAAAGGGACAAATTCCAAATGTACAACCTTCTACCATCAAAAGGAATGACTCATAGGTCATTAGCATCCTTGGCACATAGCGGCTTCTGTTTTATTGCTATTAAGTAGGATTTAGCTGTATTTTATTAAGGCAATTTTTACAATCATGTGAGAGGTTAATGCATTTTGCACATAATCCATGCCTAGCTCACTAAATGCTGAACCCATTAAAGACAAGTCATATAGGGCAGGATTTCAAGAGAGAGTGACATATTATGGGAGATATGGAATGAGTGACTGAAAGTATCTGAAAGTTCTTTTTTCCTACTCAAAATTTAAGATTTGTTCTTGAGTAGAAAAACAACAGAGAATCTTAGCAATAACACTAATTTAGAAGCATATTGTTGCAGTGAGTAAGCTCTGCAGGCTCCAGTACTAATGCCCAGACCGCTAGGACTAATGCCTAGACCAGGGGCACGTAGTGAGGACCTTGGCGACCATTCTCAACCCTTTACCAGCAAGGTCTGCTTGCATTGTTTCTCTACATCCCACGACCTGAATGAGAATCTGCCAAGAATATGTCACGTATTAAGCAGTAATGGACTCCCCTCTATGCTTTAGTGTTGGGCAGTGACTCTGACCATGACCACCCACAGCTGAAGGCTGGAGTAGCTGGCAGAGGGACATCATGGAAGCGTCTGTGAGAGTTTTGTTTTTTTGAGCTGGAGCTTTATGCTTTAGGACATGGGAAGTAGGGCAGGTTTGTTTGTTTCTTTGTTTGAAGCAACTTTACTGAGATACATTACATTCAGCAAAATGCACTTATACATTCATTTCAAGTAGACCACTTGATGAAGTTAAACAACTGTATTCATAACCTGAGTAATGCCACAATCAAGACACGGAACATACTTAGGACTCTCTGAAAGTTCTTTTTTTTTTTTTTTTTTTTTTTCTTTGTGGAGCCAGGGATTGAGCTCAGGCCCTTGCACTTGACAGGCAAGCTCTTATTCTACTGAGCTGTCACCCTAGCCCCTCTGAAAGTTCTTATGCCTCTGTGCATTCAGTCCCTGCTCCCCACCCTGTTCCATGACAGGTACCATCTGTCACTCTAGGTTAATTTCACTTTTAGAATTTAGCATGGTGCTTTTGTTTTTGTTTTTGTTTGACAGAGTTTCACTTTGTACATTGAGCTGGCTGTGAATTTAATACACAGCCCAGGATGGCCTCAGACTAGCAGTGACCCTCCACCTGCCTAATGTTGGGGTTATAGGTGTGTGCCACCACACCCAGCTAGCATTGAGTTTTTGATCCATGTTATTACATGTGTTGGTTCTTCACTTCTTTTTGTGGATGAATAGCAGTCTAAAGATTTTCAGAATTTGCTTGCAGATGTACTTTCAGGCTCTTTTCTTATAAGTAGCTGTGCGATAAGAGAAGCACCTGATTCTCTCGTTTTTCCTGTGCTTGGTGCTGGTGGGGCCATCAATTCCCACCCCCACCCCCACCACCACACACACACCTCACTTCCTTTTGCGCCTCTCACCTCCACAGGGACTGGGATAAGTTGCCTGGTTGTCCTCCCTGGCTATCTGGTGGCCACTCTCCTCCAAATGGGTTCAGCTCCCCATCGCTATGGAGCCACTCCCCTATTACTGCTATTTCAGGTGCTGCTGTTGCCTTTTGGCACCCTGGCCTAGTTAAGATCAGGGAGGCAGGGATCTAGGCCCATTGCTAATATTCCCAAACCCCCAGCTAGCATTTCAGAAGATTCCTTGGCTTCACCCTTTCCTCCTCAACAGATAGTGGC
Organism: Capromys pilorides; assembly: GCA_004027915.1. Taxonomy (NCBI): domain Eukaryota; kingdom Metazoa; phylum Chordata; class Mammalia; order Rodentia; family Capromyidae; genus Capromys; species Capromys pilorides. Next base: position 27,321 of record PVKN010005468.1, on the reverse strand, counting down.
CACTGCAGCTGAGGCTACCTTCGAGCCTTGTAGTAGTCACAGGCCTGTACGTGGTCCAACACAGGCCACAGCTGCCATGTCTGCAGCATTCCCCAGACCTGTGCATTTGGTTGTGGAGGCCTCCATCCAGGGTACGACCCACCTTTGCTGCAGTACAGGACTTGTTAAAGATTTGTTTCAGTGGTACTGTAAGCTTGCAATTCATTTCTCTGGTGGTATGGGCTCCAAAAATCCTGTAGATCTACTTAGGATTTTTATCCTGAGTAGTGTGAACAGAGTGATCAGTTCAAAAGAAAGAGCAAAGCCGACCAAATAGCTCAGTGGATTAGAGTGGCTGCTTAGGCAGATGCAGGGACCGGAGTTTAATCCTTGGCGTGTTGTGCCAGCCCCATCCCTGGGGCAAGCTGAGACAGCAATTGAGACTGGATCTGTAATCTCAGTGCTTGGGAGGCTGAAAACAGGAAGTTCCCTTTGAATCCCATCTGTGCAGAGAGATCCTTTAGATCGTGTATTAAACACATTTAAAAAAAGAAAGAAAGAGAAAAAAAAAAAAAGAAAGAGTAAGAAACACTGGGGCTGTTAGCATAGAAGCACTCCAGAGACCAGCAATCAATGAAGATCAGTAGCCAAGTCCGGCACTGAGCCAAGTCAACCTTTGGAGTTTCATATCTTCTATTTGGGGTGTGTGGGGGGGGGTGCGGGGGATGGCAGACAGAGGATTGAATTCAAGACCTTGCACTTCCTAGGTAGGTGCTTATCCTCCTGAGCTATCTCTCCACCCCGACCTTTGGAGTTTGGTACAAGCTGACAACGGACAATGGCTGCTGCCACTGGCAGGGACCAGCAGCTGGCTGTACTGACTGTTGGCATCCATCCTTAACCAGTGTCATCCAGTGACAGCAGGATTGCTAGCAGAGCTGTACTTTGCCAATTCATGATTTCCTTCTGAGTTAAGCTAAAGAACACCAGGCTGATTTGCAATAAGCTTATAAGCATTAATACACATTGTTTTGCAGATGTGTTTTCATTTTTCTTGGGCAAATAGCTATGAGTAGAATTACTGAGTTATATGAAGTATATTCAACATCTTACCAATTTCTTTTCCAAAGTAGCAACATTTAGCATTCCTATCATAAATATACAAAATTCCAGGAACTCCACATCCTTCACATTTCAGTTGTTCTGAAATAGGTGTGCTATGGGTGTGCCTATAGCGTTACCCCATTGTGATTTAACTTGTGTTTCCCCAGGGGCTAAAGATATTGACATTTTTCTGTGCTTTTTGAGGGCAGGGTTGTACATGTAAACAAAACCATAAGATCACATTTGAGATTTAGGCCCTTCAATCAAGATGACAACCATGTTCTCAGTGTAGTCTTTTCCCACTAAATTTGCTAAAGTGATGAAACTAAAGTGATAGGGAGATTATTCATGATTGCTGAATCCACAAGAGATCTGACCCATTTATTTGAAACCTGGAGAGTTTTAGCAAAGGAAAACAGAAGAGAAGAGATGAGAAGAGGAGAGGAGAGGAGAGGAAAGGAGAGGAGAGGAGAGGAGAGGAGAGGCGAGGAGAGAAGAGAAGGGAGGGGAGGGGAGGGAAGGGGGGAGGGGAGGGGAAAGGAAGGGAAGAGAAGGGAAGGGAAGGGAAGGGAAGGGAAGGGAAGGGAAGGGAAGGGAAGAAAATGAAAGGAAAGGAAAAGAAAAAGGGAACGGAAAGAAAGAGAAGGAAACTGCAATGGAGGCAAGCACTGCCTGGTCACTCTGCTATCCACTGGGTGGCTGGTGAGTAGAACAATTTCCAATCTGCTCCAGTCTCCTAATACTCCCTGGACTGGTGTGCTGGAGTTGGAAAGGGAGAAAGGAGGGGTTGGGTGTCATAGCAATAAAATGCTTAGCTGGTCAAGTGTCTAGCTACCCAGAATAATAATTACATTTTCTATCCATTCCCAGGCCCCACATCTAGCTACATATTTGTTCATGTGACTAAGGTCTAGTAGCTGGCATGTAAGAGGAGATGGTAAGCGTCATTTCTAGGAATTGTTCTGAAAGGGAAAGTGTATGATCTTTTCCTACCTCTGGCTATGAGATGGAATACGAACTTGATGGCTGGAGCAGAAGCATCCACTTTGGAATATGATATAGAGACCATATACTTAGGAAGGTGCTACAACAAGATTGAGTGACCCAGAGCCCTTGACACCGTGGAGCATCATATCAATCCTTTTGACAACTTTTGGATTTCTTTTATCTGAAACAGAAATAAACATATCTTGCTTAAACCACTGTTCCTTTACATGTGCCGTTCCTTGCAGCCACAGTTAATCATAACTTATAGTCCCTTACTGCTGACCACTCTCCATCACTATGGAGGGGACCGCATGGTGACTTAATAGCCACTGAGGAATTATCCAAAGTACACCAGCTAGAAGTGGCATCAACAAGGAGGAAATGGTGGAGAGCTGCTGGTATTGGAAAAACATTCGCAATTTAAAGGAGAGGCTAACCTCAACATTCCAGCACAAAGTGCACCCAGTAAAAGAAATATTTTCAGAAATTAGGGGGAAATTTTTAAAGCCCTCTAATTGTATTTTTGGTGAGAGTTGAGATGCTGTTATGTTGACTTAAAAACATAAATCTGAAAACAAGAGTTCTTTGAAAGGGAGCCATAACTTCAAAATTAAAGCCCTGAGAGGCCTTGTGTAGCAGACGGCTACTGCAGAGAAACCAGCTGATTAATTAGAAGACTAGCTTGAGAAATTCTGCTTTCAATTAAAAGAGAATTATGAAAAGAAGGAACAGAATTGTTGAGGGAATAGGAAAAGGACTTTAAGTGAAATATAGTAAAATAGGTACAGAGGGCCAGAGCCAGTGAATTTACTCCCACTTAATGGAAATCCTAGTGGGGGCTTTACAGAAGTAAAGTTATGATAAAAGAAATACTAAAAGAAAATGTCCCTGAGTCGGGAAATATGAAAACATCTTCAAGTAAAAGTACTCAGGAATATTTGTCAAGAGACATTGAAGGAAGTTCTAAATTTAAGAAATTATCCTAAAAGTAACAGACAGAAAAACCGACAACAGGATCAGATTATTGTTTGATTTATCTTCAAGCAGCGCTGAAATGAGGTGGTGAACACTAACAAAAATTCTGAGAAAAATAATGGTGGCTGTAGTTTCTTTCTATTTAAAAAACTAAGAAAATAATAACAGCTTTTGTTACTATGTATTGATTACTGTTCAAAGTATGTTTGTTGAATTATTTCCTTTAACACTCAGAACAAACCCATGAGACCAGTAGTTATGATCATATTTTCTACAAAGGAAAAAAGTGAGGCATAGAGTAGTTGAATAACTTTCCCAAGGGCTGGCCAAATAGCTCAGTGGATTAAAGCACCTGCAAGCAGGTGCTTTAGTGGTAGGTAGTATAGTGGTAGGCAGTACAGAAGAAACCATATGAATTCAGTTTATGTCCTTTGCCATCATACTATACTACCTGCTAAAATAAGGTGAGAAATCTTAATCCATCTCACGGTAGGGAAACCAGTTTGATCAAACACTCCCATGTTGATATATAAAGCTGCGGCCGTGATTAGCGGCAGGAGGGGAGCTGTGGAATCTGTGTGCTTGTGGGTCTAGCCTGTCCTTTCACAGATGAATGATCTATAGCTACTGTTCATGAGACGATTTCTTTTCACCAGATACTGAGTATTACCCGAAGGGGAAAGCTAGGGGGAAAGGACCTGTCCTCGGTGATGATTTTGTACTTATGTGAAATGCTTGGAGACTCCAATTTGCAAGGGGCCATGTCCATGCAGGGAGTGGGGTGGGAGGGTGGATTTAGCAAATGCGTGTCTGCCGATAGACTCCTTCAGCAGGTTGCTCACTTCTTCCTGCAAGACCCTCGCTTCCATACCTTGACTCCAGATAGCCCCGACTTCAAATTGGAGATTGCTATTGAAAGTGTAAGACAAAGTGATCGTGAAGACTGGGATGAGGACAGTGCGCTTGTTTCCTATTCTGAGCTGGAAATGTCTTTCCAAAGAACAGATCATGCCACGATGGAGAAAGGAAGAACTTAAGAAGGTGAGTGCAGTTTTGCTGGTCTTGCACTTGGGAGGCCTGGATAGCTGCTGCATCCTCTACAGTTGAATGGGTCTCCCTCAGCCTGTGACTCCTTCATTTATTCCCTCCTCATTCATTTGCTGATCTGTACACAGGTGTTCATTCATTCCCTCCTGTAGTTATTTCTTCACTCATTCAGATCTGGTAAGCAGGTTCTAGGCCCCCACTAACGAGAAGGGGATGGTTTCCATTCTGGGAGGTCCTGCAGAGCATTTGCTCAGACTGCTCACCGTGGAGAAGGCCACAGAGTTTTTCCAACCTTGTGTGGTCCGTAATGTGGGACCATAACATTCGAATGGAGGAAAGACAAGGTCTGTATACCTGTCATAGCTTGTTCAGTGAGGCCATCCTATCCAGATAAGCAGTTCATTGGAGAAATGTGGCTTTAAAGATAGATGAGCAAGTGAAAATGTGCTTTTCCACCATAGTGAGGTCCAGGCTCAGGCTATGCTTTCCTAGGCCACTGTCAGAAAAACAAGGTGTGAGTCTCACTTTATGCATGTGAACAGACAGGGAACAAAGATGGGGGCATTAGTCTTAAGTTATTCATGTGATAATCACATTTGCAGCTGTTATACCTAAGCCAGCCATGACTGGGGACTAAGGGAGGGGCCAGGACTAAGAGAGTGTCCTGTGGGATGTACTGTAGTGAAAGGGTTCAGGAAAGGCAGCCCACCTCTGAAGCCCAGATGAGGGCATCTTCAGGGATTTGCACCAGGGCCTTGGGTGGAAACTCAGAGATGGAGAGTAAAGTATCGGGAGTTAATGGAGCTAAAACCTGGAATTTTTCTGGAACCAGGCTTGTGGGCTCCCTCTAGGATGCTGAGAGGCTCCTTGGGACCTGTGGTACCTTCTTTAGGCACATCTGGAGGTGTTCATGGCACACCTGTCTGATCTCTTGCTGTCCCCTGGGCGTCTTCCAGGCAGGAACTCCTAGGTCTTCAGAAGCAGCACCTGACACAAATAGGTATGAAGGGCTCTGTCCATAGACACAATTTTAGTCACCCTCTTAGCAGTCCAGACTTTGCTGGGCCTGTAGACTTGTCCCATGGCTCTAAGCAAGAGCCAGATGAATTTTGGAGACTGACTTCAGTACTTCCCCCACTCCCCAATACCAGAGACTGAACTCAGAGCCTCCTATATGTTAGGCACATGTTGCACTGCTGAGCCTGAATCTTTTACTTTTTTTGTTTTGAGACAAGACCTCACTTAGTTGCCCAGGCTGACTTTGAACTCATAGTCGTCCTGACTCAGCCTCCCCATTAGGTGGGAGTGCAGGCATACAGCACCACACCCAGCTCAGAGGATCACTTTTCTGACAAGGAAGGCACCAGCTCCTCAGGCCCCAGGTCTGCTGCCATGCAGCAGTCTTGCCATCCTGTGCAGGAGGCCCTGGGCAACTCTTCCAGGCTCTATGGACAATGATGTCTTCCTGGCAAGGCCATGACAGCCCTGAGCCAGAGTCTGATCAGACTGAGCAGTTCTGGCTCCTTCTGGGTTGAGGCCCACACCAAACTCCTCAGTGCACAGCAGAAGGGCTTCCACTCTTGGGAGCCTGTGGTCCTTCCATGTGACATGCTGAGCGTTTCCCTGCTGTGTGCCTACTAGGAGCTCTCCTGTGGGGACCAAGAGAGAGCCTCTCCATGATGTCCCTGCGCAGGTACCGCTCCCACCTTGCCACATGACCAACCATGCAAATTCTTAGCCTTGTGGCCTGGAGCCAGATGCCTCTTGACTCAGGGCTGTAGCTGTTCTGGAACTTGGCACTGTTGCCAGTGTTCCTCAAAGTCATAATTACCGCCACTTAGCCTGGGTTAGTGATCTGGAGCAGGGAGCAGGCCAGCACACAGCCTCCTGCTGCCAGGCGACCAACTGCAGGCAGAGCTATCGTGGTTCATAATAATAACAATGATGCTAATAGCTATCATTTATTGGACACTTGCTGTGGGCCAGGCGCAGGGTAAGTGTTTTACATGTGGAATAAGGCCTGCTCCTGCTCCTCCTCCTTCCCCCTCCCTCCAACTTGGGGCTAGTACCTAACCATTGATTTGCAGGGTGACTCCTGTTTTAGAACAGAAGGGGAGGGGGTTTCCGGAAAGAGATTGAAGGAGAAGAAATGCATTACTTGCCCTCTGGCTCTCACGGGGTGTGAGCAAAAATGTGTAGAAATCCAGAGAACTCTGCCAGGATTGGTGCAGAGCAAAGCTTCTATAGAGGAAGTCTCTATCTTTACTTCTGCCTGGATCCCATTTTGGTGGTTTTTGGAGCATCTAGAAGAAGACTTCTTGGCATGGAAAAGCCCTCATTATGGACAAAGCAGGATACAATCTCCAGAGCAGGTGCTGAGCAGTTTAGGACACAAGATGTCATGAGGGGTCACCAGCTGCGAAGGATAGGGAGCATCTGCGAGCTTGGCAGAGGATGCTGGGCCATGCTGTGAGCCTGTGGCCTTGGACAGCCTCCTGGGGAACGCTAAAGGGACCTGGCCCTGAAGAAGATTCATATCCAGCAGGAATGGTCAGGCCTCCACCTTGCTCTGCCCCGGGACATGCAGGCTGCCCCAGGAAGCAGACCAGGGTTGAAGTTTTCAAGACAGATCCTCAAGAGCTGGCACTCAGGGGTGGCTGCTCCTGCAGTTCTTGATACCTAGTGGTGAGGCCACTCATCTGGTTTTGTGGGGGCGGTGTGAGGTTCTCTTAGGCGACTTGACTTATTTCCATCTGTTAAGCCATTAGTAAGGTGTGGAGCCATCATAATTTGATCGTTAGATGTCAGTGTGACCTTATTTTCTAGTCAAAGGCTGGTAAGATTACACACACAGGATCTATTAGTTCTACCCAATCACCCTACTATATAGAGGAGACTGGGATTCAGAGGGTTAAGTAGCTAAGGTATTCAAGATCACAGAGGATCAACGCTTGAACCAAGTCTAAGTGAATCTGAGCCCATGCAGGTTGCCATGTCCTGCTGTCTCTGTCATGGGTGCAGCAAACTGGGGACTTTGGGCAAAGTGCCCTTGGTGGATCCTCATGGGGAATATTTCAGCTTCCAAAAATGGAGAGCAGGACTATCTCAATTTCCTGGAGTTGCCATAGTATAGTGCTGCAAGCTGGGTGGTCTGTGATAGCAAAAATTGATTGTCTCTCCATTCAGGAGGCCAGTAGCTCACAGCTGAGTTGCTGGCAGGGCTTGCTCCTTCAAGGCTCCCAGGGAGATTCTTCTATGAGCTTTCTTGGCTCCTGGTGGTGTCTGTAATCCATGGCTTGCAGCTGTTCACCTCCAAGTTTCACTTTCAGCAGGACTGTGTGTCTTCACCTATTAATTAATACGGACACCAGTGGGATTGTGTGTGTTATGGTTTGTGTCTAGATGTCCCCCAAAAGCCTCATGCAGCTGTGGAGAAGCTTCTGGAGTTTGTGACTGATCATTGTGGGTGTGGATGCTGTACCTGCCCTGGGGCAGGTAATCTGCATTACATTGTAAGGAGGGGAGAGAGGCTAGCTAGCTACTGAGCTGATGCCACTCCCTTTGCTCTTGTTCTTCATCACCACCCTAAAAGGTTGTTCTCTGCCATGTGCCACTCTGCCCTGGAGCCAGCTGAGTATGGATTGGAACCTCCAGTAACTGTGACCTAAATAAATCTTTCCTTCCTTCATTTTTAGGGACAGCTATTTTGTCCCAGCAATGAAAGAAGAGTAACTGAGACACGATGAAAGACTCATTTCACACATTTGACTACATCTTTACTGATCATATTTGCAATCATTTTGTTTGTAAATAGAGTCACATCTTTTTGAGGGGGAACATAATTCAATCTGGAACAAGGACTTGAAAGACTCTAGCTACTATCTATCCTCTCCAAGTCTATCATCTACTTCTTCCTCTGCCTTTGATTCAAGGGCAGGATTGCAAAACTGAATTTGGGGCTTGGTTAAGTGTAGAAGACTTTTGAACCCCACACTGCTGGACAACATAAGTTTCTCTCAAGCCAAGTGTTTCTATGGCATCCTTAGCCTTCATATTGTTCTTACCAGGAAAACTATGAACCCCCAGACAATGTGCAGGTTAGCACCAAGCACTACCTGTGCCTAGCACCGTAGTGTAGTTTGAGGGTTGGAAGGCATACTAGAAGAAATACTAACATAGGAAATGTAGCCCAGTGGTCTGCCAAGGCAAGGCATGGAGTCCTAAGTGGAAGAATGGTGTCATAGCTTACTTGGAGTGGAGGGGAACTCAGAAGTTGTCTAGGTTGGTTCCATGGTCTGCTGGGCTGAAGAAGTGAAGACAGTGAATACAGACAACTCATCTGAAGAGTTTTACTCTGACTAAGCAGATTTAGACCATAGTTGACAGGAAGGGGGTTTTAGAATGAAGTGAGATTTTTTTTTTAACAAAAATAACTTTATTAAGTCTACAAAACATACAGTTCAGTTACTATGTCTTACCAAATATCATAATTCATACAATATTTACAAATATATAAGATTCCCACCTATATGTAATCTTTGGTCTATTTGTGCTCTCAGCTCAAAGTGAGATATTTTTTGAAGAGGAGGTTTTAAAATGTGCCAATGAGGAGAGCTGGGCATTAGGCCTGCATGAGGCTAGAGAAGCTAGGCAGAGGCTGTTCCCTACCTCTGAACTTCCCTAATCCACACCATCCCTTCTCCCCTCCTGGATGGAAGTGTGACCTCATCTCCTTGGCATGGAGGGGTGATAGGATCACTTCTCATATTTTTGGTCCCATACTAGGGGCTCCGTTCCATATACTACTCCCCCCTCACCCCCCCCCACTCCCCCTCTGGGTGGGCCTGGTACTCATGGCAGAATTTCTGCAGTTTTTGTCTTGAACTTCCTCTGTGGTTCTATTAGTTCAGAGGTCCTCAATCAATGTTTACTGAACAGTGAATGAATGGATGGATCCCAAGGACAGGGCTACTGTGGAGCTCCTGGGCATTTATCTTGGAAATGCAAGAAAAATTGGCCCATCTGTTTCTGTATTATATCAGGATAGCAAAGAGCCACCGAACTTAACTGCAGCCAACTCAATCATGTGCGACAACCCAACAGTGACACAAGATGCATTTGTGTGAACCATTGTGTGTGGGTGGGGTTTAGGAGTAAGATATGTTTAGATCTAAAATTACGTGTGTAAGTGTTGTGTATCTGAGTGGGTGCATTGCATGAATGCGTGTGGCTATGTTTGTGTAATTGCCTGTGTGTGTGTACACCTAAGTGAGTGGATATTTTCAAGAGGAGGGGGAGGGAGAGAGGCAGAGACAGAGAGGGAGAGAAAGACAAAGTGGGAATATCAGAGTCGACGTGCACCCGCACTGCCATCCGGGCCCTGAGGAGCAGGCGCACTGCACAGGGCCATCTGCTTGTGTCCCTACACATACATTATGAGCCCTCTGTAAAACTTTTTTCACAGAGCTCAGTGTCCAGATGTGTCCAAGAACAACTCTGCCCCACTCATTCAGCCTAATCTAGGCTGAGCCAATATGAGTGGCTCAGATCCCAGAATTATTGGATATTGGAAAATACTGGCAACCATGACTACCAAGCAGCTACAGATAACACCAGGCTCATCTCCCACCCCTGCAGGCACCACTTCACCTAGCGGCACTTTCCACCAGAAGCTTCTGTGATGACGGTGGTGTTCCATACTGCATTGTCCTGTGTGGCACATGTTTCTGTTCATGTGTTGAACACTTGAAATGTGGCTCATGTGATGGAAGTACCTAATTATTAGTTTTATTTATTCTCAGTTAATTAACATTTACAATTGCGTGGTTTCATATGGCTAGAAGCCTGGTGTTAGACCAGGCAGACCTGTGGCCAGTGCTCCCTACCTCTCTTTCCCTACTGGGTCCCCTAAGTGCAACCCAGAGCTGATGCTGTGGACAGCAGGGTAAACAGCTGGCTGAAGGAACATGGCCAGGGCAGGTCTTTGGGGAGTCATGCTAATGACTAGAATAATGGAGACTGATATAATAAATGAATTAAAGTTATTTTAGATAAATGAATGCTTCTGAAATGTTGGATGAATATCTTCCCTAAAGAGTTACATAATATCTTTTTTTTTTAACGTAATATTTGTATGGAGGAATTTATCTTAAGACTTTATTAAGAGTGCCACTTCTGTCTGTCCCTCTTTCCCTCCATTCCTTCCTTACCCCCCTTTCCCTCTCCTTAACATGAGCAACTTAAGTCTCACTTCGGCCCAAGGTGTTCATTTCTCCCCAGTGCACATTCAATTGCTGATTATAATGAAGTTGCTTTCACCCGCAAAACAGCTCCTTGTTTGTTTAATTCCCAGATGGTTCAAGATACTCTCCAACTCTACACGTGCATCGCCAAATTAGTAGTTACTCGGTCCAGATGCATTCAGTGTCCCCCTGGCTTGGTAGCCCATCATGCTGCCAACAGAGATGGGCATGGAGTCCATCAGAATTCCTCCATGTCTTTCATTATTAGCTGCTGTTTCTCCACAGATCCACAACTCACTTTTGCAAGTCTGTGCCACTCAACTCATGTGTACCACCTTATGTGAATCACCTTTGTGGACAATCCAAGCCTAGCTGTTTCACCTCTGAAGTGGCGAGGATAGTACCCATTGTACCCACCTGACAGGGTTTCGAACTAATGCTCTCAAAGTACTTTTGAGAGTCCCCAGCATGCAGTAAGCTTTAAATATTAGAGCTTAATTATTAATACTACTATTTTCACTTTAATCTCTATTTCATCTTGCTAGGCCAGTCAGTTGAGATGCAATTTTTACTTGGATGACTCTCCTTTCCTATTTTGTACTTTAATTTAGAAATTGTGAAGTCAATACTCATGGTACTTTATAAATTCCTTAAGCCGCCATACTTTTCTAAGACAGTAAGTCTATAAATTGGTAGTTTTTAAGGATTTAAAACCATGGACTCTTTTATTTAATGGAGCTCAAAATGTGAAGTTGATATAAATGGGGTTTGTAGGTGATGGAAAAGTGGAGGTTAATGACCCTCCCTACTGAAGCTGTTCTTCGGGGACTTCTGGGAAGCCATAGGGCTCCAGCATCCTTTAAAATCAAGAAAAGCAGGCTTTAAGGAATGACATTTACTCCCCAGTTCCTCTCCACACTGGCATCAGGTGACATGTATCATTTCATTATTTGGCTCTTAAAATATGCTAATTGAAGATACTGACTGACAACATTTTTGTGCTTTTTCTCTCAATGTGAGATCTTAGTTTATTGTCTTTCATTGATTTCTATCAAAAATCCTCTGTAATCTCTTCAAATTGGTTCTTAACTTCTGATCTCTGAAGTTCTTGCTGGGTGTTTATGGACACTCACTGGGTAGAAGGCTACCTCTAGAGTCCCCAAAGGCCTGCGTCTCTCCTGTTTCCTCTCCAGTAATCCTGAGATTTTGAATCCTGAGGACAGTGATGGGGCCTCGTTTTCCTTTCTCCATTGAACTACAAGGCCAGCCACATAGTAGCCACTCAATGCATAGTCATTTTTCAGAAAGACTAATTTTGTGATGAAAGAATAGGAGATTTGGAATAAGAAAATCTAGGTTTAAGTCTTGATTAAATTATGTGGCTCTGGGCAAGCCCACTTATCCCCTCTGAGCCTCAGTTTCTTCATCTGTGAATTAGGAATATGTGTCTCACAACACTGATGTGAGTGAATGAGGCAAGCTATGAAGATCTGTGCAAGATGCAAAGGTGTGTGTCTGGAAGCACTGATGCTATAATATGCAGAACAGATAACTTTGGCCTAGGGAGCCCAATGGGCTCCCTCCTAGGGCTGAACAGGGATGGATTCATTTACAGAAAATATCTGCTGATTATTGTCTGGATTGAATAATTATCCAGGAATCCTGGAAGCAGCCCTTTCCACGGATCAGACTCTCACATCTGCAATCGACCTTTAAGTCATCTGAGTGGGGGCAATTACACAGGGCTGGTTTTCTCTAAATATAGCCATACCCCCACTAAAGGTCAACTCAAGGGAACACAGTTTGATAATTGCAAGCTGTTTGATGATGAATTGAGGCAAACATCCCCAGGGGTGCAGTCAGCTATTTCCTACTACATAGACCAGTGCGTGGATACCCTGATGGGGAAGACTTGGATTTCTGACCCCTGTTGGAGAACATCAAAGTTCTCATTTTACCAATATTCTGGGAATAAAATGCTAATGCTCGCAGGAAGGTGCTATGGTTTGGGTATGTCTCCCAGAGTTCATGTGCTCAAAGCTTAGTCCTTAGTTGTGTCAATAATGAGAAGTGGTAGAATCTTTAAGAGGTGAAGCTTAGTTATATAACCCTCAGAAGGAAGTTTTAAAAAGTGTATTTATGTATTTATTTACTTACTTGGATTCTGACTCCAAATATGCAGCGTGGACTTGTAGTGATCCTTCTATCTCAGCCTCCCTAGCTCTGGGATTACAGGTATGCATCACCATATCCAGTTTTTTAAAAATTTATTTTATTTTCTTAAATCTCATTTATTTGTTTGTGTTATGGCTGGCTCATCCTGCCCTGGGAGTGGGACTGGTGCAGCATGTGGTGCCAGGGACTGAGCTGTGGTTCCTGCGGTGTCCTAAACTTTCTGACATAGGTGCTTTAGACTGCTGAGCCATCTCACCAGTCCACCATGCCCAGTGTTGGTGGCCAGCACAGCACGCCCTGGGTTCTGGGGCCAGCATGGCATGTGGTACTGGGGTTTGACCCTGGGTCCTTGAGCTTGCCAGGGAGGCACTTCGATTGCCAAGCGATCTCCCTAGCCCCTCAGAAGGAATTTGTGCTGGTCAGGGAGTGAGTAGTTACTGTGCAGATGGGTCATTACCAAAGGAGAAAGTACACACCATGTGCTTGGCCTTTTATGCATGTGGCCATTTCTGTTCCCAGTTCTCCATGGTGTCATGACCCAGCAAAGGGACCTTGGTAAAGGTCAAATGGACAGAGCTGTCTCATCTTGGACTTGTAAACTCAAAATGTAAAAGCAAAATAAATTTCTTTCCTTCATAAATTACCTAGCCTTATGTACTTTGTTGTAGCAGTAGGAAATTAACTAATAGTGAAGAAAATTATGATGAAGATCTTTGTAAATGGTGGGATTAGATACTCTGCCTTTGGGCTCTGTAGATATGTATTCTAGTGCTCTGTTCTGGTTACTGTTTGTTTCCTAGCCTCTCTGTGACTGAGATCATTAAGCTAAAACCTCAGGAGATGTAAGGACACAGAACAGTTAGGTGTGAATCTTTGTCCTTCCAGGATATTTTGTGGGAAGCTTTGGATAAAGCACTTTATTCACTGAGCTCATTTTCCTCATCTATGAGGAAACTATGGAATTTGAATGACTTCCTTACCTGCTGGAACAGGTCATGGGGGAAGCAATAAAGAAACATGCAGGAAAGCAGGTTGTAAGCCTCAAAGTATTCAGTAGATGCTGGAGAAGGTAAAAGCAAATTTATCCTGTCCTCTCTTCTTAGCTTGATTCTAAGCTCTCCTGAAGTGAGCATTGCATTTTTCTTACAACTGCTTTTCTCCTTGCCTTCTCTCTATCCAACTGGTGCTTTAATCAAAAATAGTTTTGAAGGAAACGAATTGAAATGAAGAAAACAGAAAAATTAAGTTGAAGAAAAGTGAGTGCCCTGCAAAATATGGGGCTTGGTTGCAGCACTCTGAGCAAAGACCTAACTTTGATTCTCTTTTTGTCACTAGATTATTACATAAATGTCACCCCACCTCCATCCAAATCCCCAGGCTTCCTCTTAAGACTGTACAGTATCGTATATTAAAAAACAAAAACAAAAAAAACCCCTTTCCCTGTGCCAGGAATTTGCAAACTAAGCATTAACAATGTTTACTAGAGCTGGGCTGTAATATCCCACTTGCCAGCAGGTGTCGCTATTGAACACAGTATGTTCAGTTCGCACCCCACATGAGACTTCTGTGTGCTGGGTTCTCTTGTAAGGCAGGAGTACAGCAGTGAATAAATCCAACAACATCCCTGGTTTTATTTACAATGAAGGGCAATGGTTGACTATACATGTGATACGTGGTATAATGTCAGACAACGTGAGTACCATAGAGAAAAGGCATACTGTGAATAGAGACTGAGGGGAGGATGAGGGCTAGTTTAGGGTTGTCTGTGAGGGTAATATGATGATGTTTTAAAACCAGAGGCAGTATGTTTACACTTTCAGATCTGTAAGTCATATTACTTTGAAAGTTTCTTTTAATTCCTAAATTAATTTTTTGCCTCTGAGCCAGCAATTTGCAGAGTTTAGGTGGTGGAAGTCAACCTCAGTTTGACCTAGGAGTCTTATGCACAGGAAACAGTTACAGTTCTGGGTCCTTAGGCAGAGTTAAATCTTCAGAAGGAGAGTGAGGGGACAGGCCTCTTGCCCCTTGTCACTGGGCTTCATGGCTTCTCTTAGGGCTTTCTCTACGCCTGCTGGCTTTGTCATTTTGGGTCATACTTGAAATGAGGACAATTTACGGGCTGCTTGAAGTTCCATCTGTTTGGATGACCCTCTCAGGGGGGCTGACGGCAATGAATTTGCCCTGCCCTCTTCTGTCCCTCTCTCCTCCCTGTCCTGAGCTAACTTTCTGAGGAGGGAAAGAAAGGGCTACTGACCAAGATACGGGTCAAGCCTCAAACGATCACCATTCCTATGGGTGCAAACTTCTGGAAAACAGAAACCAGAGAGAAGTTTGCAGGCTACTTCTGGTTGTGAGCTTGTCACAGTGAGCAGTGAGCAGTGAGCAGTGCGCTGACTTCCTTCTCAGTAGTAAAGGGAGATTAAAAAAAAAAATACAGGGGAGGAAAACCACAGAATGGACAGGTTTGTGTCTCCATATATTAGCTCAGCCATACCCTATAAATAAATCCCATTCTCACATCATCTCATCTTCAAGTTGAGGATTTTGTGTGTTGTGCATACTTTAAATAAGGGTCAATTACCACCTCTGTGTTTGTGTCCATGCAAGTGTTCAAGTCTATGTCTGCTTTCTCCCAGCTAAGTGTGGTTTCTTCTAGTTAAAGTGTGGAGGAAAATTCAGTAGCATTAATCATTTTTTCTTTTCTCCCTAAATGAACAGCAATGCCTCCAGGCAAAAAGCAACAAAAAGCATTTCAGTAGCTTTCCAGTGACTTGGGAACTCTTGTCTAAAAATACAGACAGGCAGAGGTGTGAAAGGGTGTGTAGGAGGATTGTCCCCACAGTGCTCCACAGTCAGGACAACTGGGGCCACTGTGGGAAATGTGCCAAATGCCTCTGCTAAGAGTCTCTTAAATGAAGCTCCCTGTTATGGTTTATGTCTAGTTGTCCCCCCAAAGCCTCATGCAATCATGGGGCGGGGACTACTAGAATTTGAGACATGAGTCATGATCCACTAGGATTATGTGTTACAATTGGTTCCTCCCTGGAGCATGACCTGGGCCTGCCTAGGATATGATTGGCTCCTCCCTAGAGCGGGATCAAGGGCCCATCCTGGGGTGT